>PVLC010020402.1:0-29310 GCA_004027655.1 Graphiurus murinus | reverse complement strand
TTTATTTATTTATTTATTAGTAAAGATGGAAAATAGTAACATTGGCCAAGGTGACATTTGGCAGAGGGAGTGGGCTGGTTCTTTTCATTGAACATTTCTTATTCTCAGCTAAAATTTCAGTATTGAGGTGATCTGTTTTTTCATATTTAATCTAGATTTCTTTTTTTGTGGACAGTTAAATTTGGGGCTAACATATGCTAGTATTGCTATTAAAACCAGACATTCCAGTTAGAAACCTAAAAGAGGCCACCTCCATTCTTAAGAATTTGTCTGCCCTAGATATCTTAAATCATAGATAAGACTTGTCTTTATCCCAGATTTGTAAAAAGTGAGTAGGTCTTCGTCCTATGTTAATGCAATTTGGAGAATTATTTAGTTATACATATCTACCTGTTTGATGAAGACTGAGGCTTTTCCTGTTAAATTTCTAGGTACAGGAGAAGTGAATGTTGTGGAAGCAGAGAGTCTCCTTGCACCCTTCCTCCAGCAGTTTCCAAATGTATGCTTAGTATTTCACGTGTATGTTTTGACCACAATTAATGGCCAGCGTCGACTATTGAGTAGTGTGTTTTCTGCCTTTCTCCACAGGGCTCACTCATGTTGTTCTATCATGCCCGAATTGAGCTGCTAAAAGGGAATATTGAAGAGGTAATTTTTTTGGTGGGAGTTGTTTGGGAGAGCTATCTGTGTGGTGGAGTTCATCACACAATCATTCTACATAAGTAAATTTGGCTACATGGACTAGATAAAAATAAAGAAAAAAATAATACAATTAAAAAGCCAATATTTTATTTTGTGTATATATCCTAGTATGTATAGTACCTTACTGAACACACTTTTTACATCCAGAGGTCATGAGACAGTTCAGGGTAGAATATGCGCAGTAATAAGAAAGCAATCTAAGGGATTTTGGAAACTTTGACCACTATCAATTTCTGCACTCCACATTGACTCTGGAATCTAGGCCCTGCATAAGAGGCAGGGCCATTGTGCTACATGAGGCTCCTCATGAAAGGAACTTTTTTCACTAATTCCCCTGAAGAAGTAGAAGAGCCAGGAGCCTTTTCGATATACACATTCACTAACAATTTTCTTCCACACAAATAGGATCAAACATATATATTTTTCTGTGATATGTGTGTGTGTTTTCTATTTACAATACATCTTGGATTCTTCTCCAGGTCAGTATATCTAAGTCTCGTGCATTCATTTTGATGGCTGGGCTTCATTTTGTGGTATAGATATACTATATTTGCTGTAGTGGTCTCCTGCTGGTAGATATTTGACCACTACAAACAATACAGTCCTCAACATCACTGTGTGTACATTTCTGTTCACAGGTATATTGATACAAGACAGATTCTGATCATTAGAATTTCTGGATCAGAAGATGTTTGCATTTTGATAAATTCAGCCAAATTGCCCTTCTTACTTAAGATTCTTTCAACCTAAACTCCAGTAAAGATAGGAGAATGCTTATTTCTAGGGATTTTTGTCTACTCTGGAAATTTGCTATCTTTTTAATTTTCTCCAATGTAATGACTGAAAAATGATAATCTAATATTTTAAATTTATATTGCCCAATTTAAAAATTCCTTCATACGTATATTTGTTATTTGTAAATTCGTTTCTCTGATTTGCTCCTTTCTATCTTCACCAGTTTCCCCATTGAGCTGTCTTTTTCTTAAAGGATTTTATGAAAGTTTTGTTTGCTAAGGGGTTACTTAACCTTTTGCCAGTTATGTGGGCAGTCATGTCTTCTTCCAGTCTTCCCAGTGCCCAAGAAATTTAAGGTGTGTTTTTCCCAGTGGATGTTCCTACTTTATTTTCAGTGAATTTTGTTCTTTTTTGTTTTAAGGACTTTGGTATTTTATATCTTACTTGGAAAGGAGCTTTTCCACTCCCACTTTATAAAGTGCCAAGGTCCCTTCACAAAGTTAAATAAAGAGGCAGAACCTAACTGTATCATTGCATGTAAGGAAAGGAACATACCGTCATATTGAATGTTTTAAAATAAGTGCTAATTTTGTTCTTTTTGTACAAAGCGTTTTATGTATTTTCCCATTAGGTTATTATCTCCTTGTCTAATATCTGGATGATCAGCTTTATGCAATTGACTTATAGGCACAAGAGATATTTCGAAAATGCATTTCAGTTCAAGAAGAATGGAAACAGTTTCACCACCTCTGTTACTGGGAGCTAATGTGGATTTACATATTCCAACAAAACTGGATACAGGCGTATTACTACTCAGATCTGCTTTGCAAAGAGAGTAAATGGTCCAAGGTAACGTTTGATGCTTTCACTTGCTTATACATGTCAGGATGATTTTCATTTAGATCTATTTGTTCCACAAGTGACAGTGACATTTTTTTTTCCAATAAAGATGTTTTAAGGATGGACTATGTTTATATTTAAAGCTATTATATATCAATACTGTAGTCTTGATAATTTTTTGTAGACTTCACAGTTCCCCAATGACTAGGCTTTTTGTGATAATTATAACTAATAATAGCTGGCCCTGGTCACAGATGCCTTGTAATCCCAGTACTTGAGAGGCTAAGACAGGAGGACCATAGGTTTGAGGCCACCCTCAGCAACTTAGTGAGACCCTGTTTCAAAATAAAATAAGGCTGAAAGTGTAGCTCAAATATAGATTTACCCAGGGTCAATCCCCAGTAAAACACACACACACACACGCACGCACACACACAGAAATTATAACCCATTTGTGAGACGTTAGGAGGAATGAGAGAATCATCCATTCTGCCCATTTTCTCACCTGTGCATGGTGTAGTTGTATAACAGAAAAAAGAAATGTATTTTCATTTGGAACAGTTTAATAGTTCATTTTCCTTTAATTTCTTTGATGCTTCTTAACATTATCTCTGGAAGATTTATAGGTCATTTCTGATTTGCAAGATAGGAATATCATATGCCTAGGGATGTTTTATAGCAAGCTCCTTTTCTTCTCTTAAGGCAACATATGTATTCTTGAAAGCTGCCATTTTGAGTATGCTCCCAGATGAGGACGTTGCGTCAACCCGGGAGAATGTGGTAACTCTATTCAGGTAAGCAAGACTATTTCTATAAGAAAGACCCTGGTTGTATAAAGGTATGCAAATACATCTTTCATTTTTTCCTTAGTTCTCTCTCATATTTCACTTTCATAGCTTTAATTTCTCTACTCATGTGATATGGGAACCCTTAAAATAATATACTTAGCCAAAAGTAAAAATGTCAGCCTTCTGCCGGCATGGTGGTACACGCTTGTAATCCCAGCGCTTGGGAGGCTGAGACAGGAGGATCTCAGGTTTGTTGGCCAGCCTCAGCTACTTAGTGAGGTCCTCTGCAATTTAGTGAGACCCTGTTTCAAAATAAAGAATAAAAAATTGGGCTGGGGGTGTAGCTCAGAGGTAGAATACCCCTGGGTTCCATCCCCAATACCACACACACACACAAAAATGTCATCCTTCCGGGAGTGGTGATGGACGCTTGTAATCACAGTACTTGGGAGGCTGAGACAGGAGGATCACACTTTCATGGCCAGCCTTAGTAATTTAGTGAGACCCTTCACAACTTAGTGCGAACCTATTTCAAAAATAATAATAATAAAATAGGGCCAGGATGTAGCTTGGAGGTAGAACACCCCTGAGTTCAATCCCTAGAATCACCAAAAAAAGAATTATCCTTCTTTTGCAGATATGATTCTGTGACTAGGAATCTTTCTTAAGAACACATTGTTTTATAACTAGAGGTTGTTTTTTTTTTTTTTTTTTTTGTGGTGGTACTGGGGATTGAACCCAGAGGCACATTCTACCTTTGAGCTACACCCCTAGCCCAATTTTATTTCTTATTTGAAAACAGGGTCTTGCTAGGTTGATGAGAATTTCACTATTTGCTGAGGTTGTCCTGAACCTGGGATCCTCCTGCTTCAGCCTCCCAAGTACTGGGATTACAGGCATGTGCTGCCATGCTTGCAACTAGAGTTTTATTACTGTGACTTCGCTACTGCAATCATGCTGGATTTTTTTCCCCTCTTATTTTATATTACTTTTTCAGTGATATGATTAAATATTTCCTTGAATTCTTTTCTCAACAACTCTTTTGATGCATTCTTAAAATTATGCACAGGAAAGCACCCCAACAGCATGTACTTTTCCCACCCTAGTTTCGTTTTTATGGGCTCATAAATCTCATAATTGGAATTCCTTGGAATTTTGAGAGTATCCTAAATTGGTTATTCTCCAAATTGCATATGTTTGGGAAACATTTTCTCAAATTATACATTAATCAATGGCTATCTTTTTTTTTTGTTTGTTTGTCTCCAACAGTACTAGGAATTGAACCCAGTAATGTTCTTCCTCTGACCTACACCCTACAGTCCTATTTTTTTTTTTTTTTTTTTTTTGAAACAGGGTCTTGCTGAGTTGCTGAGACTGGCTTCAAATGTGCAATCCTCCTGTCTCAGCTTCCCAAGTACTGGTATTACAGGCATGCATCACCACAGCTGGCTTTGATGACTCTGTTTTTTTTTTTTCAGTACTGGGGATTGAACTCAGGGACATTCTACCTCTGATTATACCCCCAGCTCTGTTTTTTTATTCTTTATTTTGAAACAAGTTCTCACTATGTTGCGGAAGGCCTCACTAAGTAGCTGAGGCTGGCTGTGAACCTGTGATCCTCCTGTCTCAGTGCCCGACTGATGATGGCTCTCTTTTGAGCCACATTATTTTATAGATCTGTGTCAGATTTACAAATAGGAACAGGAAGCATACCAGTGTATATTGTCTTCCCTCTCTGTGGGTATCCACACTGTAAGTAAATACTTTGGGTTATTTCCTCCTTTCTTATGAAAACTGCATTATTTTGTGCCTAGATTGCCTCGACTGTGTTTGATAGATGTAGGTCGTTGTCTAAGTGTGTCCATCAGTGACTCTTGCTTGAGTGTGCCTCAGAGTCACCTGGGATGCCCAACAGAATCCAGATCACTAGTCCCACCCCAGAGAGTTGCTGATTCAGAAGGTCTGGGGTTGGGCCCTAGAGTTTGCATCACAAATAGGTTCTGGGTGCTGCTGCTGCTGCTCTGTGGTGTGTAGAGTGAAAACTACCAGCGTAAAGAATATGTGTGTTAACTGACCTTTCACTGGGGCTGGGGCTCTTCACAGACAGGTGGATGGCTTGAAGCAGAGAATTGCTGGAAAATCTCTCCCTACTGAGAAATTCGCTGTGAGGAAGGCACGGCGTTACTCTCCATCCTTGCCTGCCCCTATCAAGCTCGTCTTGCCAGCCCTGGTATTTGCTTTTATTTACTGTTTGTACACTAGAAATACAGTGCCTGTTCAGTGCATCAGGAAGTGTATTAGCTTTGGTTGGAAGTATTAGCTCAATTAAAAACCACATTCATAGCCAGGAGTGGTGGTGCACGCTTGTAATCTCAGTACTTGGGAGGCTGAGACAGGAGGATCACAGGTTCAAATCCAGCCTTGGCAACTTCGTGAGGCTTTCAGCTACCTAGTGAGAGCCTGTTTCTAAAATAAGAAATAAAAAAATTTAATAATAAATAATAAAAATTCTTATTTAGAAATTTTTTTATTTCTTATTTTAGAAACAGGGCTGGGAAGCTGGGCGTGGTGGTGCACACTTGTAATCACAGCATTTGGGAGGCTGAGACTGGAGGATCCAGGTTCGCAGCTAGCCTCAGCATCCTAGTGAGGCACTCCGCAACTTAGTGAGACCCTGTTTCAAAATAAAGAATAAAAAGTAGGGCTGGGGGTATAGCTCAAAGGTAGAACGCCCCTGAGTTCAATCCCCAGTACTGCAAAAAAAAAAAAAGAAACAGGGCTGGGGATGTAGCTTGGAGGTAGAATGGAATGTCTCTGGGTTCAATCCCCAGTACTAAAAAAAAAAAAAAAACATTCATAAGGTAAACACAGATAATAACATTTATAACTGATGTGTTTTGACTAGTTGTTATGTTCCAGCATTATTAAAAAAGTGTTTTTTTTCTTAAACTCTATCATTTAATTCTTAAATTAACTCTGTGGTATAGTCTTGTTAGCCCCATTTTACAGATAGGGAAGTTCAGGCAGAGAGAGGGGAAATTGACTTCATTTAAGATGAATTGAATTTGAATGCAAGCCACAAATGTAATTTTATGTTTTCTAATAGCCATATTAAAAAACTAAAAGGAAATCTGAAATTAATTTTAAGAATATATTTTGTTTAACCTAGTATATGCAAAGCTTTTCCATTTCAACATGTAATGGATAAAAATTTATTCATTAGATATTTCCTGTTGAGCTGGGCATAGTGGCACACTTTTGTAATCCTAGTACTTAGCAAGCTGAGACAGGGAGGATCACAGATTTGAGTCCAACTTCAGCAATGTAATGAGATGTTCAGCAACCTAGTGAGACCCTGTTTCAAAACAAAAAATAAAAAGGGCATGAGGTGTATCTCAGAGGTAGAATGCCCCTGGTTCAGTGTCCCTGGGTTTAATCCCTAGTACCACCAAAGGGAAAAAAAAAAAAAAAGAGGAAAGAAAGAAAAGGTAAGGTAAAAAGATATTTCCTATCCTTTTATATTGTATATCATTTTATTCTTGGAAATATGGTAGTGGTATGTCTTTTACACTTACATGAAACCTTAGTTTGGACTCATAGCCCCAAGTGGCTCTTATGCCATTTAGGCAAGGCCGCTCTGAACAACACAGTTTCAACTTACGTTTTCTTAGTGAAGCCTTCCTTGGGGTGTATTTGAATATATCAAATTGCCACAACTCTTTTGGGACTTTAATTTTGCAAAGGTAGAACGGGAAAGCTACTTAATGCGAGTTAATGCAGTCTTTCTGTGGGGGTTCTATTTGTTTTTATTTTGAAGTTTATTGAATCATTTCCTTTGATGGTTATGTAGGTTTTTCTAGTAAATGCCATTTTATTGTACATGTGTATGTACTTCTCAGGAAGATTTCTAGAAATGAAATTCCTGGTTGAAGGGTATATGTGGTTAATATTTTGGTAGATGTTACCAGTTTCTCTCCCAAAAGCTATTCCAATTTAAATTACTACCAACATGTTTTATTCTTTTAATTTACATTTCCCTATTAATGCCATTGAACATATTTTCATGTGTTCATTCATTTTTATTCCTTCTTTGGAGAAATGTTTGGCTTGTTTCTTATTCTCTTACTGACTTAGAGAATCTTTGCAGCCCCTGACAGGTGTCAAATAGGAACTAGTTTGCAACTAGGACCTAGGCCCAGGTTTTCTGTGCTTAACATAAACAACTCCAGAGAACACTAACATCAGACAAGGTTGTTCTGTCACTGTGATGGAATAAGACAAAAATGTGACTTCTCTGTAATCATGTCTAAGCACATATAAAAACAAGAGCACTGTGGAAATCACAAAGATAACCAAACATCACCCTATCCCAGCTGACATGAGAGCCTGCTACTGCCTTACCAAGTAGCTTCAGCTCTGTTCTTCTTTTTTTTTCTTTTCTTTTCTTCTTTGCTACTAGGGATTGAACCCGGGGGTATTCTACCTCCGAGATACCCCCCTACCCCCAGCCTTTCTTAAATTATTTAAATCTTGAGACAGAGTCTCACTAAGTTGCTGAAAATCCTGTCTCAGCCTCCCAAGTACTGGGATTATAAGTGTATGCCATCATGCCTAGCTCCTCATACTTTTTTTTTGGTACTTGGGATTGGACCCAGGGGCATTCTGCCTCTGAGCTACATCCCTAGCCTTTTGTAATTTTTTGTTTGTTTTGAAACAGGGTCTAACTAGGTTGCTGATAGTCTTGCTACATTGATGAGGCTGTCCTTAAACCTGTGATCCTCCTGTCTCAGCCTCACACATACTGGGATTACAGGCGTGCACCACCATGCTTGGCTTCCTTATTCATTTTATTTTATTTATACTACTACTGCTACTACTACTACTATCACTTATTATTATTATTATTATTATTATTATTATTGTTATTTTATTATTTTATTATTTTTGTTTTTTGTGGTACTGGGATTGAACCCAGGGGCATTCTACCTTCAAGCTCCTCCAAGTCCTATTTTTTATTCTTTATTTTGAAATAGGGTCTCACTAAGTTCGGAAGGCCTCACTAAATGGTTGAGGCTGGCCGCAAACCCGGATCCTCCTGTCTCAGCCTCCCAAGTACTGGGATTTCAAGTGTGTGCTACCACGCCCATCTTCCTTATTCATTTTAATTAATCAATTTGCACTGGGAAAAATTTTCTGTTTTACAGAACCTTCCTAAATATTTTCTAGACCATAGTAGTTTGTGTGTTTTTGTGTGGGAGAGTATTACTGGGGATTGGACCCAGCGATGCCCTACTATTGAACTACATCCTTAATCCTTTTTATTTTTGTTTTGAAACAGGGTCCCACTAAGTTACTACACACTGATCTCAAACCTATCCTCCTGTCTCAGTCTTCCAAGTACTAGGATTATAGGTGTACTAGGTGTGTGCCCCTACATAGGCCCAGCTCAACCATCATAGTTCTTTCTGTGTACTAGTGCTTATATACCAGTGTGTACATAACTATATCCTGCTTTGACTGTTAGGAATCTTAATGCATTAAGTCCCATGTTTTTGTTTTGTTTTGTTTTTTTTGCGGTACCGGGAATTGAACTCAGGGGCATTCTACCTCCGAGCTATACTCCCAGCCCTAGTTTTTATTCTTTATTTTGAAACCGAGTCTCACTAAGTTGTGGAGTGCCTCACTAGGTAGCTGAGGCTGGCCGCGAACCCAGATCCTCCGGTCTCAGCCTCCCAAATGCTGGGATTACAAGCGTGCGCCACCATGCCCGGCTAAGTCCCATGTTTTTAACACAGCAAATAAATATTTCAGCAAAATTTACACAGGTACATTAAAATAGGTTGAAAATAACAATCCAGAGCTTATATGTATATGCTTTATGTATATTTTCAAATGCTTTAATTGCTTACCTATTACTTTTCTCAAAAGAATCCTAAAAACTTACTTATTTCAAAAGGTACCAAAAGTGATATATTTGTTGCTCAATTTAAGTCTTTGTAGGAGTCCCAGATCTGGGTCAGTGGGACTTAATGGGTGAAGGAAGGTTAACTCACTATACTTCTTTCTCCTGATCTGTGAATATAGAATGAATAGGCTATTGACTTGAACTGGTGGTACCTAGGAATTTTATCACAAGCCCGTGTGTCATAAAATCTCAGACATGAGCTTGCCATCTTCTGATAAAATATTTCACCATAATAAATTTTAAATCATCAATTTAAAAATATTCCATTAGTTATTGAATGTAGCTCTTACTCTGTTAGTGGTGAGAAACTGCCACTGTGAAATGAAAGGCAGAGTGCTGTAATCTTAGCATCCAGTGCTGTAAAGTAAACTTACCACCAGCCCACGTGAGTGAGTTGCCCTTATTTTCACTGCTTCCCTGGGAAGAAGCTTTTCAAGCAATCTCTATCATATTTTAAAATTTATTTAATTCTAAGAAGATACTCATTACCCTGCATATTGTGTACCCTTCAAAATATAAACTGCACTACCAGGAGCATTAGAAAAATATTTTCAAGCAAAAGCACATTTGCTTTTGGTCCAAAAAAATTTTTCATTTGTTAGCCCATTAACTATCATCTACAATGAGAAATCATTAGTTTACACTTTCAGGAGCTGTCATTCAGCCATATGGCCTTCAAATTAATGCTTTCTTCCATTTTGGATTGCATTAATGGACCAACACATATTTTTCATGGTATGAAAGAGCCTGAGCCCAGTGAAATAGTCCAGTGTTTATTTCCAGTTATATGCTTGGAGACATTTTATGTCAACAACTGGTAGACACTTTATTTATTTATTTTTTTCAGTACTGAGGATTGAACTCAGGGGCATTCTACCTCTGAGCTATACCACCAGCCCTATTTTTTATTCTTTACTTTGAAACAGGGTCTCACTAAGTTGCGGAGTGCCTCACTAGGTAGCTGAGGCTGGCCGCGAACCCGGATCCTCCTGTCTTAGCCTCCCAAATGCTGGGATTATAAGCGTGTGCCTCCACGCCTGGCTTTGGTAGACACTTTTAAATATTTCTCTTTAAAGTTATATTAAACATAATTGTTCGTAGTATCAGTTTAAAATATTATATTTAGTTCCATATCTATATTCCAAAAGAATTGAATACTAATAGGTATTTAAATATTTTAAGTGAATAGATTAATTTTTCAGTAAAAGCATAATATGTATATATATTGAATCCCTTTAATATAAAATGCAAAAGGCATATAATAAAACAAGAGAAGAGGAAATTATATTGCTAACCTCCAAATGAAGAAAGCTAAGGAATTTAATCCCTAAATATTGTCTTAGAATCCCTAGCAACTGCATGTATATAGTTTTGTGGACATAAAGGACATTGAATAACCTTACATAATTGGGAATGGTTTTTTCTTCTTCCTCATTAGGAAATGATGTATGTCTGGAATGGTTTTTCAATAGTGAGCAAAAGGAAAGACCTTTCTGAAAATCTCTTGGTGACCATTGAAAAGGCCGAGGCAGCTTTACAAAATGAAAGTAAGTATGAAAAGTAAACGTGGAGTAATCCTAGTCTCTACTCCATTTCCATCCCTTTCTCTTTTCCTTGTACATATCTGTCCACGTCATTTGCAAGCATCACGAGGACAGCAGAGCTTGAGCTACAGGTGTCTGGGTGGTCGAAGTCAGGATGAAGGGAGGGAAGACATGCACTGCAGCCTGGATGGACCTGGCAAGAATTGGGCTAAGTAAAGGAGCCCATCACAGAAGATTGTATGATTGCATCTCAGTGACATGCATAGGCTAGTGTTTAAAGGCAGGAAGTAGATTAGTAGTTGCTTAGGGGTGGAGGAACTGGGGTGGGGGTGTGAGAGCTAAAGGGCATGACATTGTATTGGGGGACTGGTGAAAACGTTCTAAAATTGATTGTGATGATGGCTGCACAGTTAGGTAAATACACTAAAAAACTATTGGATTATATACTTTAAATGACCAAGTTGTAACCTATGAAAACTGTTACAAAGGAGGGAGACCACATTTGAGTGTGAGAGCAGCAGAGGGAACATGTGCATGACCTCTGGTTTTGCTGGGACTCTTGCCTCTTGTTTCTGTAGACAAAGGGAATTTGTTTTCAAGTTTGACTCTTATCACCATTTAACTTTTTTGCTCATTACCTTTGTAGATTCTAGTGGCCCACCTCAGTTTACTGGAAGCAGCTGACAGAGTAGAGGGAGAATCAGAGGATTTCTGTGTGTGGCTCCAGCTCTGTAGTCAGCAGACTCAAGGAAACACCTCAGTTTTCTTTCAAAATGGGAGCAGGGTTGGGCCAGTGATATCCAAAATTGTTTTCTTGCCCTATATCTCTGATTGTTGTTTTGTTTTTTTTTTTTTAATAGAGGCTTTATGTTTTGATAGTGCAATCAGTAATAGCCTCTGTTGTATTCCTGATGGATGCCAGGATTTAGTTACTACCTCAAAAACATATTGTTATCTTTTGGAAAGTTCTAACCACAGAAATAAAATGAGAATTTCTATGGTGATAAGCCTGGTAAAGGACATAGAAATTCAGGAACAATGTGTGGAAATTGTAACAGTTAACCCATTTTTCTTAACTGGAAGAAGATGGGTGCTTCAGGAGCCTGGGCTCCATAAACAATATGCTCCCCACAGTGCAGATTAATTTATTCAATATGGCTCCAGCAAGGAGGACTTCATTTGGATCATTTTAGGGGGTGGGAGGTATACTTGTGTCTTTATTAACAAGCTGATATATTTAGTAAGACTTCTGTTTACAATTATTCTTAAAATTCTTGGGCATAGGTGGAAAAAAGACATTTTGCTACGATAGCACAATTAAGGTATTCCATCCTTCCTTTATATTTAGAGTTATAGACATAGAGTATCTGAATATATTTTAGTCTAGTTTTTTATTTAATAAATAATACATGTTTTAAGTGTTAGTAAATAGGGTTTATAAATTTCAGAAGCCTCATAGCACTCCATAGACCTAATGTATCACAATTTAAGCCATTTTTTTCAGTTTCATGGAATATTCAGTCTACTTTTTCCATTTAAAGTAATTCTAGCCTTAGATTTCCATCAGTAATATAAGAAATAGAAAAGAATAAAGCTAACCAATGGCCTTATCTGGTAACAAGGTTCATAGTTTCAGACCAGATAGATAGTCAGAACAAAGAGAAATGCTGTCCTGAGGCCATAAGACCTTCTTCCCCCAGGAACCATTTGCAAATACACACCAGTGGCTATAAGGAGATGAGGTGCATGGAATATTCTACCCCACTATTGAAAGATAGTCATATGCAAAGCTCATCTGTTGATGAGGGATAAGTATTATTGCCTTCCCATGTTAAAGACAGCAGTTTTTTTTTTTTAATAAGAGAACCAAAATTCCCTTTCTCTTTCTTCTTGCCCCCCCCCTTTGCAGAAAAGTTATAACATTTTAATCCCTTAATGGACTGGAGCTCAGGTACAGTAGCAACATACTGATGGATTAATCTTCACAGACTGAGAATTCCTTTGAATTCTGAGTACCAGGGAAAAATGGATGAGAAGGCTCAAGAACTGAGATCAAAAAGAGGAATCAAAGTTTTACTGTTTAGCACAGACTATGGGAGTTTATATGTATATGCAGACTGTAGACTTGCTATGTGGACATTTCAGATTTTGTACGTTCTTCTAGATATGCTAGTACTAGAATATTTTATACATAATTTCTACTAGTGAGAGTTACGATAAGATTCTAAACTTTTTTTTACAATTGTGTATTTTTATTTTTAATTATTTTTTTTGTGATAGCACATAAATAAAATGTACCATCTTAGCCATTTTTAAGTATACAGTTCAGTAATATAAGGTATATTCATATCATTGTACAATCTCTAGAACTTCCATACCCATTAAAAAACAACTCCTCCTTTCTCCTTTTTTTCTAGCCCCAGGCAGCTACCATTCTTCTTTCAGTTGCTATGAGTTTGACTACTCTCAATTCCTCATGTAAATGGTATCATATAGTATTTCTCTTATTGTGATTGGCTAATTTCACTTAGTGTAATGTCTTCAGGGTTCATTCAGAGTGTGCCAGAATTTCTTTCCTTTTTAAGGTTACCTGGTATTCTGTTGTGTGTATATAATACATTTTGCTTATCCATTCATCTGTTGGTAGACACTGGATTGCTTCTACCCATTGGCTGATGTGAATAATGCTGCTATGTTCATGATGGACAAACATTTCTTTAAAACCCAGCTCTCAGTTCTTTTGGATATATACCCAGTAGTAGAATTGCTGAATCAATTTCTATTTTTTATTTTCTGAAGAACTGCCTCTCTTAGTCTCTTTTCTGCCACTGTTACAGAATATCACAAATCGGATAATTTATAAAGAAAAAATTGTGTTTTTCACAGTTCTGGAGGCTGGAAGTCTAGTATCAAGGTGCCATCTGGTGAGGGCTTTATGCTGCATCTTAACATGTCAGAGAGTATCACATGGAAAGAGAAAGAAAGAGAAAAAAGGACAGAGGCAGAAAGTGCACATACACACCCTCTTAAGGTTTCCACCTCCCAATACTAGCAGAGTGGCTATTAAATTACAACATAAGTTTTGGAGGAGACATTCACACCACAATACCACTGTATTATTTTCTTTAACGGCTGTGTCATCGTATGTTCCTATCCACAGTACACAAGAATTCTAGTTTCTCCTTGTCCTGGCTAACACTTTCTATTTTCTACTTTAAAAAATTTTTTAGAGCCAGGTATGGTGGCGAATGCTTGTAATCACAGTACTTGGGAGGCTAAGATAGTAGAATCACAGGTTCAAAGCCAGCCTTGGTAATTTAGCCAGGCTCTCAGCAACCTAGTGAAACCCTATTTCCAGATAAGATATAAAAAATTGGGTTGGGAGTATAGCCTGGAGTTAGAATGCCTCTGGGTTCAATCCCCAATGCAAAAAAAAAAAAAATTTTTTTTCAGTAATAGCCACTAGTGGGCGTAAAATTATCTTTACTAGTTTTCATCCCAGTAGTGTTTCCTTTGAAATTTAACCAAATTTCTCATTTAGCCAGAAGTTGGCAGAGAAGATCCACTTTGTTTATTTGTTGTAGTCAATTTGCTTGGTAAGAATATATAGCAAATATGATCAGAGTTACATAAAAGGGAAAGTGTTAGTGCTTTATGGCTTTTTTACTTTCTAAATATACTTTCAACTTTTTCTCTTAGCACATTTCAGCTAGCTTCTAAAGTTTGACACAGATATTTTTATAGTTTGCTTTCAAACTTCCTTATTTCTCAGCCTACTCAGCATTTTATTCAGTTCAGCAAGTCTTTTATCATGCAAATGTTCTTTGGCAGCATTGACATGTCATTTTCTTCTCGTGGAAAGTGGAAACTTGTGTGTTGAAATCTATCCATGAACTAATTCATGAGATTGAGAATCATGACAAAGAATTATTTATTTATTTATTTGTTTTGGATATTGAACCCAGGGGCATTCTAACACTGAGCTACACCCCTAGCCCTATTTTATTCTTTATTTTTTGAAACAGGATCTCACCGAGTTGCGGAGGGCCTCACTAAGTTGCAGAGGCTGGCTGTGAACTTGTGATCCTCTTATTTCAGCCTCCCAAGTACTGGGATTACAAGCATGTGCCACCACACCCAGCTCTAAGAATTCTTATTTTAAGGGAAAATAATCATCTAACAAATAGTGCTCTGAGGTCTGAGGAGATAATAGTTTTGCTTATAAAGTTTTAGAAGAACTCGGGGTTTGGGGGGGGGCGGGGGGTAACTGGAGATTGAATCTAGAGGCATTCTACCTCCAAGCTACACCCCCAGCCCAATTTTATTTCTTATTGGAAATAGGGTCTCACTAGGTTGCTGAAAGCCTTGTGACGTTGCCAAGGCTACCGTTGAACCTGAGATCTTCCTGTCTTAGCCTCCCAAGTACTGGGCTTACAAGTGTGCACCACCACAAAGTGTGTGCCTGGCTATGGAATGTAGTATTTTTTAACCGATTTGCCATATCCCCAAGAGCTACATAAAAGTTAAGTGTGGCTTTATTGGTATTTTGACATTCCATGGTGCTAGATCTGTTCCTCATCAAAAATCATCATTCACTGAGCAACAGAATGTTGTCATAACACAAACTGTCAATAAAATGCTACACAAAACTCAATAGAATGCACAAAAATGATACTAAAAACCAGCATCCAATATAGACTCTAAGACTTTGGATCTGAGCCCTGAAATATATAGCTTCTTGAATATATATTTCAACAAACATTCATGATTAGAAGCATGGATAGATTTTTTTTTTTCAACAAGATAAAAAAGGTCCTAAGTAAGTAAAAACAAAGGTAATGTGACACTGATACCCGATTTTCTTAATGAAGATATTTAAAGGTAGATCTTGGCTGTTTTCAGCACTAGAAACAAAGTGACACCCTTCTGGTTGGCTAAGTAGTATTGCTAACCTCCCATAGACAAGCAGTTTGCCAACTAATGCACCAGCATGTGTCACTAGGGATTTCTGAGGTTTGTACTGAAAGCATATTTTCAATATAAGGGCCTCCCAGGGCCTCATCAGTTCCGTTTGCTACCCTTCCTCCTGTTGCAGCAGCCAGAAATGTGTAAATAAGCAGTCTGTCTTGGAATGGCTTTAGTTGCATGTAACTTGCAAACTGAAATTCAAAAGTAGTAGGTATGTAGTAGTGGCTACCTTTGTCAGATAGATGTCATGCAAAGCATGTGATTCATTCCTTTTACTACGGATTTGACTTAAGCCATAGAAGGCAAAGAGTCATTTTTTCAAAGGGGAAAGAGGGGTGAGAAAAAATCCTTTACATACCCCCCAAGTTCAAAAGTTTGTGGGGGATTTTAGGTGCCTTTTATGTATTTCAGAATTGTTTTGTCTAATTTTACAACATAATTTCTCCCAAAAAGAACATAACCTGGGAGAATTGATAAGTTGTAAACATAATGATCTGGAGAGGGTGTTCGACTTCCTGAATTTTTAATGGGTGTAAGGCCATCTGCTTCTCCATATGGAAGTGCTATCCTCTCCTGCAGCGAAGCCAGCACAGTTAGGAGCCAAAACAACAGGCGGAGGCAGCCTTCTTGTTCCTCCCAGCTCTACCTTTTATAGAATTAATAAAACTCTTACTTTATTTAGAGTTCAGATTTCCTGTTATTGTATCTAAGGTCACAAAACCCCACAGTGTGACCGCATGAATTATTTTTAAGTGAGTAGAAAGCGAACCCTTAATAAATGGTGTACTAATATAGTAAACTCAGCAATCTGGTTCAAAATATTTTCATTGTGTTTTGTTACATGAGGTATCACACGTTAAAAAACATTTTTTCTTATTTTTAAATAATTCCTCTGAATTATTAGTTTTCCTATTAATTCAGATTTTTTGGGGGGTCAGGGTCAATGTAGAGTGCTTCCTTAGCATGTATGAGGTACTGGGTTCAATCTCTAGCACCAAGGAAGAAAGGGAGGAAGGGGAGGGGAGGGGAGGGGAGGGGAGGGAGGGAGGGAGGGAGGAAGGAAAGAAGGAAGGAGAGGCAAGAGAGGCAAGGCATTTTTTCATTTTGTGTATGTTCTTGTTTGTTTTAAGAGTTCAATGACTACTCTGTGGATGATGAATGTCTAGTGAAGTTACTTAAAGGATGCTGCCTAAAGAACTTGCAGCGGCCCTTGCAGGCTGAACTATGTTTCAATTATGTCATGGAAAGGTAAGAACAACCAGCAGAGCCAGCCTGAGTGCAGGGTGCTTTCCAGGGCGTGACTGTGAGAAAATACTGCACAATGCTTCTCTCTCATGCCACCTCAATTTTACATGGTGTCAGCAATGAGAGAATCCACTAGTGCTTTCTCTATTCCTCATGAACGAAACTGGGTTTAAATGGAACACAGCTTTATGCATTTATACTTGGTGTTTAAAGATGACCCACAAAACTAAATTTATGGCCTGGTCAATGTGTTATTCACACTCTGGAAACAATATCCAGAGTCTCGGATACCCTTCTAATTCATGCATCCGGTCCTTTGTTCACTCATTCACTGCACAGATATTTGATCACCCAGTGTGTGCCAGAGACTGTGTTGAATCCTAGGGATTGAGAGTGGAGTAAACAGATTTGTCATCGTTGTGATAATTTGGGAGGGAAGAAAGACATGTGGTCAGCCCTAGAACTCTTTCTTTGGCAAAGGGCATTTCTTTTCATACATATCTTTTCAATAGCAATTATTATGATATTTGACTCCTTTACTGATCAGAGTGGAATCAAGGATCTGATGCTTGGCCCTCTTCTCTCTATCATAAGTGCAAATAATTACAGTGGCTAGACAAGTGCCCTTACTGAAAGAGGCAGCTTGGGTGATGGCAGGAAAAGGGACTACTAGGCACGGGGCAACTGTAGATCAGAGAGATTGCATGTTTTCTAAAGAGTGCAGCCATTCCTCAGCTCTAATTGGTTATTGCTCTGCATAATGTGAGCCCAGTGACAATAGTCATACCTTCTATGAAAAGCCTTTTTCATACCTTTTATGAAAAGCCTAGCAGCTGGATTTTATGTAAAATCTCCTGATTTTTAAATATTGGCTCAAATTTTTTGACTGTGCTTACTAAAGAGATCACAGCTGTAGACTGCCAGTTGTCATCTGGTGTCCCACATCATGTGCCTTTTCAACCATGGTTACCTTGTCCCCTTTTTCTTGATAATATTTATGGGAACGTAGGAGGACTGAAGAAGAAAGAAGAAATATTAACAAGAAAGAGACAATATTTATTTCCCAAATCAGTAATATACTATATTTAGTAAACATGTTAAAGAAGTATGCATGGCTGGGTATGGTGGTCATACCTATAATCCCAATACTTAGAAGACTGAGACAGAAGGATCACAGGTTCGAGGATAGCCTCAGCAACTTACCAAGGTTCTTAGGAACTTAGCAAGACCCCATTTCCAAATAAAAAATAAAATAGGGATGGGGGTATAGCTCAAAGATAGAATGTTCCTGGGTTTAATTCCTAGCACCAAAAAAAAAGAAAAGGAAAAAAAATTATGCATGGAGTTCTATTTTATTGATGTTTTAATAAAGATCAAAAAGAGTGGTTAAAGTGATGACCCATTTTTGTTGTGTGTTTGTTGAAAATCATAGTGAGTTGTTTGCTCGTGTGTTTGCTCAGTTGGGTTTTATCTTCAGGTTCCTATAAAGCTATATTTAAGAAGACTCTCTCTAAAGTGATTTTGCTTTAGTTATTGCCAGATGTCATACAGGTTTTTCTATCTGATGGCCACTTTCATGTTAATTTCATTGCTTACAGGTTCTTGGATCCTGTGGGCAATGTAAATTTGAATTTCAAATTCATGTGAGGACAGACCTATTAGTTACTAATTTCTCTTGGAATGAGTTTTTTTTTTTTCTTACCATCAAAAGTGCAGACAGTGGAGACAACTGTTCTTGTCTTGGTACTATGACAGTGAGTAGGTTGCCTCTAATATGCCTTTTCTTGAAAGAACTAGCTCTTCTAGGATCCAAGCTTTACATAGACGTCTCAGTTTTAGCCTCCTGCCTTCTGTGGGCCCAAGGCCTTATCTCTTGCATAGTCATTAAGAAACAAAGCCCTGGGCAATTCAGATGGACACAGACCCCAGGATTTATTCAGCATCACCCCACCTGCCCAGAGTTCTGCTTTCTCAGTTCTATTTTTGGTACCCGAGAGTTTTTCTTAAGTTCTGGTGAGCTAAGCTATGCATTTGAAAGTGTGTTACGCATATTTTTTTCCAGAGCTTCTAGATGTTTTATATAGCGTGTTCGTAATGATTCTGAAAATAGAACTTTTGACTACTTCTTTATTGACACTTCAAAGCATTATAAAACTTTAAAATATAAAGACATTGAACCTTAGTCAAACAAAAAACAAAAACAAAACCAACAGATTTCTTATTTCTTAATGGACTCATTTCCTGAACACATTCATGTTCAGAGATTTTGTCATTTCCAGGGTTCATCTTTCAAGGTCTGCATGCATTCATCTACTTATGAGATAATAAACAATCTTCAGTGCTGGATTAAGAGGTTAATATACTAAAAGCTTATAGTCTATTGTCATAATTTGTTAAGCTCCACAACTACATAATGGCAGCTTTTTTATGGCATTTTCTGGCTTAGTGCTGCACCCGTTTTCTGAAGAATGAGGAATATGTGTTGAAAAAGTGCTATGTTCCTTGTTCTGTTAAGACTTAATTGATTTTCATTTGCTCTTACAGTGAAAAGCTACTGAAATACGACCACTACCTAGTGCCATTCACTCTGTTCGAGTTGGCGTTTTTGTATAAAAGCCAAGGGGAAGTTGACAAAGCCATAAAGGTTCTTGAAACTGCCAGGTAAATGATGAGAGCAGCTTTTCCTATGATTGCCGTGGAGGTAGGAACATCGACACCATTACATAGCAGCAATGACGACACCCAGTCACCCACCTGAAATTAACAAAATAATGCAAAATTAGTAATGATTTTACTTTGCTAACCTGAGCTTTGCTTATGCTTATGGCTTTTGCTATAATTTGGCTATTTCCTACCCTCTTGGTCCCTCACCCTGTAACTACTTATAGATGTAATTATAGGCATCTATCTATATGATTTCTGTTCTATTCTAAGCACAAAGTCTCCATTGAAATTACTTAATTATTTTAAAATTAGTCATCAAAAGCCGGTCATGGTGGTACACACTTGTAATCCCAATACTTGGGAGGCTGAGATAGGAGGATTGCAGGTTTGTAGCCAGCCTCAGCTACTTAGTGAGGTTCTCTGCAACTTAGTAAGACCCTGTTTCAAAGTAAAGAATAAAAAATAGGGTGAGGGGTGTAGCTTAGAGTGCCCCTGGGTTCACTCCCCAGCATCAAAAAAAAAAAAAAAAATAGTCATCAAAGATAATAGGTAAATAAATGGGTGTGTTCAGATTTGGGTTTGGGGGCAGGCATAATTTACCAACCATTGAATAAGGTAATTCCTATCTACCATTTCCTTGAAGAGCCACTGATCACATGAACCTCCCTGATCTTCCTCTGAGTCTCTCTTTTTTCTATCTACCTACCAGTTTCAAGTTTGTATTTTTGTTTTTTTTTTAAAGTCATTTCTGTCAAACAGTGGCTCTTAGACTTCTGGCCATGGCCCATTGCCCACTTGGGTGAGACAAAAACACTATAGTCTCTTTGTCTTGAACACTTTGTGTGCAAGAATGCAGTAGCACCTGTAGGTGATGAATAGCTTAGTAGTTCATTGGTTTGCTCGTTTCTTCAAATTCAGCACACATTCTCTGAACACCTATTATGTACCAGGTACTAGTAAAGACTCTAGAGAGAAAAAATGAAATAGGCAGTGTTTCAGCTATCTTCTTGATCTGTTAAATGAATAATCAAGTGAGAAAAATATCAATGATATATGCTTTTTCTCAAATTTAGAATATGGATCTGTGTTAATTATGTGGGAGGATTTCCTTGAGGAAGTGATATATAATTGACATTTGCACAATTAATGGCAGTTTTGAGAAAAATCAATCACATGAAGTTACCAGGAGATGGGATAGGAAACTAGGTTCACAGGTTTGAGATCAGCCTCACAACTTAGTGAGACTCTCAGCAACCTAACAAGACCTTGTTTCCAAAACAAAAATAAAAAGGGCTAGGGGTGTAGCTCAGAGGTAGAATGCCCCTACACACACATACACACACACACACACACACACACACACACACACACTCACTCACTCACTCACCAGCACAGAGATAGTGATATTTAAAGCCATCATACTTGATAAGGTCATTTTAGGGAAGTTACTGAGCAGGGATGAAGGTCTAGCATGGTGTCTGGGATATGCCATCATTTTAGAGATGAATCAGTAAGGTTTAAGAAGATTAATATCTTAATGTGATTACGAGTTAGAAAGACATTCAGGAAAATCAAGTGTTTAAAAAAAAGTGAGAATAGTCAGATAATGAGGGCCGCTGCTGAGAGGTCAGGCAAAGTAAGACCAGAGGAGGAGTTTTTGGACTTGGCAGCGTGAAGGTCAGGTGACCTTGATAAGTGAGGTGAGAAAACAAATGGAGTCAGCTACTTTAGGCAGGACTTTTAGAATGTTTGTTGTGAATAGAGCACAGTAATGGGGAAGAAACTTGAGGAACATAGTGTGGCCAAGAAAAAGTTTTTAGAAGAGAAAAAAAAAAAGGATAGTAGGAAAATGAGTCACTTTTAATTTGTTGGACTGGAGATGTGGCTCAGTGGTAGAGCACTTGCCTAATATGTGCAAGGTCCTGGGTTTGATCCTCATTCACACACACACACACACACACACACACACACACACACACACCAGCTTGTTGAGTGAGGATGACTCATATTTCAACTGTAATATCTACATTTTCAAATCTAGCTATTGGAGAAGTAGAGACTAATAATGCAGTTGTCCTAAATATTTATTGTTTGGACATACTCAGTGCCATAAAATTTACAGTAAAGGCAACTTTATAATGATGAAAATTACACACACACACACACATACACACACACAAAAAAAACCTAGTTATTCACTACAAAAAGGCAACTGAAAGCCACCACTAACTTCAGGTTGTACTGATGATACAAACATAAACATATTCCCCAAAAATTTCAAGACCATCAGTTATCTGCAGTTTCCTTCATGTAGTAGGAACTTTGCAGAGTTGCCAAAATTGGTGGTCAGACTTCTAGGAAAATACTGTTACATACACTCTGGTAAGATGTTGATTTTTTTTTTCTTGCGGTACTGGGGATTGAACTCAGGGGCATTCTACCTCCGAGCTATACCCCCAGCCCTATTTTTTATTCTTTATTTTGAAACTGAATCTCACTAAGTTGCGGGGTGCCTCACTAGGTAGCTGAGGCTGGCCGCGAACCTGGATCCTCCGGTCTCAGCCTCCCAAATGCTGGGATTACAAGCGTGCGTCACCACACCCGGCTCCAAGATGTTGATTTTAGTTTATAATAATACATCTTATTAACCATCATCCAAGTTACCAGTGAGTATCCCTTAGAACTGCATAAAGTGAAAAGCTAGAGAAATCATTGCTACTGCAAAGAAAGAAGTCTTAGGCCATCTGTTGGCCAAGGCAGTGTGCAAAAGTAGGAGACCAAGGTCAAAGCTCTTCTGTTTTGTTGATTCTTAACAATTTTAGCAAAGGGAGGTTAACATGAATGATCTCAGCCAAGTTTTTAAATGATCTTTGAATTTCAGTGGGCTAATTTTATAACTGTTGGCCAAAGCATTGGCATTTGCCTATGAGAACTGGAATAAGGAATTTGAGGTGTTAATAAGTAATCCTCCAACTTTGTCACAGTTGTTGGTTCATGAGAGTTTCAAGGTAGTTTTCTCTTTTTGAGTGATTGATCATGTTCACCATGTTTATATGAGCCTACCAATTAAAAAAAAAAAAAGGAAATCAAGGCCTGGCATGGTGGCAAACACCTATAATCCCAGTACCTGGGAAGCTGAGACAGGAGGATAGCAGGTTACAAGACCAGCCTTAGCAATCTAGGGAGACCTTTTGTAACTTAGCAAGACCCTGTTTCAAAATAAATAATAAAATAGGGCTGGGATTGTAGCTCAATGGTAGAATGCCCCTAGGTTCAATTCCTAGTCTGTCTGTCTCTCTAGTTCAACAAATTTGTTAGGTCCTCCTCAAAACCTTCTTGCTTACTGTGAATGCTCTGCTAAATAAGTAGAATGTTGCTAATGAAATGTATGACCTTTAAATCACCACCAGGAAGCTTCTGGAAATATAGGCATGCTGTCCCCTTCCCCCCAGACACTGAGGCAGAATGTGCATTTTACTAAGATGTACTATTATGCACATTAAAGTTGGAAAGTAAATAAGGAGATTAGAGAGAGGAAGGGGAGGAGGGTGATATCCTGCCAAACAAATTTTAACTATACAATTTTACTGTTTTCAGAAGCAACTATAAAGATTACTCCCTGGAGTCCAGACTACACTTCAGAATTCAGGCAGCTCTTCACCTCTGGAGAAAACCCTCTTCAGCTTGATCAGAACAAAGAGGATGGAATTATCCCCCCAGTTAGCATTGGCATCTGCTATAGATTAGACCTGTATTAAAGTGGATAAGTGATTTTGTGAATGAGAGATGGAGAATCTATTTTATTGTCAATATTTTCTGCCACCTGAGTGGTTTACTGTTGGTTGACATACATTTTTTTCCTATGGAATGACATTCAGTCCTATCTAAAAAATTCTTATATTTTGCCTCTCCAAAAAGAATTTCATATTAGATTCTAATGGGAAGGTGGTAAAGAAGTCTTTTAAAAGACTCACGGGTACAATAAAGTCTAATTAGATTATTTATTTTTTTAATGTGGAAATTACTATTGTTTAAGGAGTAGATGGCTTACAAGAAGAGCCATTTTTAGATTTGTTGTCAAGTTAAGCTTCAGAGATATTTTGTTGCCTAGTATTTAAATCTCATAGGGGAAATAAATATCACACTCAAATAACCATGAACTTCTGAAGACTCTGAAAAAGACATGCAGAGGACACAAACTGGGATAGGATAATGTACTTCATAGATTAAAAAGTCTTGTATCTATAAAAGACTATGAGATGCTAAGTTCTTGGGTTTTTACTCCTCATGTTCATTAAAGACAGTCACATTTTTTTGGCGACTATACTGATTTTGAATGTACTTAAGTCTATAATAATATAACAAAAATTTAAAAAGCCTGTGTATATAAAGGGAATAAAAAGTCATATTTTAGAAATTAACCTTAGTGATGAAGCCTAAAGTATACACATTGATTATTTTTCTTATAGGAAGCAAAATTCCTGCTGCTTTAAATGATATATAAAATATCAATATATTGGTAAGATCTCACTTTTTAATCTCTCTAGCACTGTGATAGTTCCTTGTAAATATTTGGACTGTGCTTATTTTGTTTTGTTTTTGTTTTTTGCAATACTGGGGATTGAACCCAGAGCCTCGCACATGCTAGGCAAGTGCTCTATAGCTGAGCTACACTCCCAGCCCATGCTTGGTCTTTTAATTAGGAAACAGAATCAAGGCATGGGGTGGGAAAGAGCCTGTTCTGTGTGGTCCTGGCTCTGCTCCTGGTGAGCAGGGACCTGAGTGACCTTGAGGGAGTCTTCTTCCTGTGTAGCACCATACTTTCCTCATCTGTGAAATGGAGAAAGAACAGATGACTTTTAAGGTCTCTCTCAGCTTTATAACTGTGAGTCTGTGGAAGGTATTTAATTCAATAGATAATGGTAAATGTTTAATCAAACATTTCCACTTGGAGTGTGTTTTATTTTTCAATCATCACTTATACTCAACTACCCGTATGTACACGTCGCAGCTCATGGTCTGGGTTTTGCCCTATTTCTATTTGGAAGAAGGGTAATTTGTCCTTGAAACCTCTGCATTTTCACAGAAAGAGCTCCAGATTGGGAGTCAGGAGTCCATCTCTGTTGTTAACAGTTCCATGACATGGAACAAGTGGCTTTCCCTTTGTGGGGCTCATTGCCCCCAGTGGGATGGCAAAGTAGTACTTGGTACTTGTGAGTGCTCACTTAGCTAATGCATACGGTAGCTTTTTGTAAACTGTGAAAGGCTATATGAAATATGAACTGTAGTAATTATGGTTTTTAATGCACTGTTTACAGTATCAACATAAAAGTATTGGTTGAGTCTATGGTCTCTGCCATAACATGAAAGAGTGGAAATTCAAAAACCTTTCAATTTATTTATGCATTTGGTACTGACAACAACCCAGATTATGAATTTATTCCTTGAGGTCCCCTGTAGCAGGACCCTGTGCCCACCAGGTATTTGCTGGTATTTTCTTTAAGGTACTGATTCTTGTTCAATACCAAAGGTATATTTCTGGTGGAAGATGATTAATACATGTCAGATCAAAATAGCGCCTCTTCAGAGAGTAGCAGGTAACAAAATATGCTATCAATATAAATTATGTAACTACTTCATGTATAAACAAGTTAACTGTCACTATACTATAAGCAATAGTAGAAAATATGCTCAATAATTATCTTGTGTATAACTTTGGGGAAAAATGTTTACAAGTTCCTTAGAAGAGCTTTGGTAGCATTTTTTTGAAGTACATATACCTTTATTATTTTTTGTTAAAAGCTGCAGGTCAGAGCTGCAAGTCAGTTAGAACATTCTCAGTCTGAGCTGACACTTAGGTGCACACCTGTAATCTCAGTTCTTGGGAGGCTGAGATAGGAGGATTGCAGGTTTGCAGCCAGCCTCAGCTACTTAGACCTTCCACAACTTAGTGAGACCCTGTTTCAAAATAAAGAATAAAAGATAGGGCTGGGGGTATAGCTCAGAGGTGGAACCCCCCTGGACTCAATCCCCAGTGCTTCCTCCCCACCCCACCAAAAAATAAATTATCCTTCTGGTATAAAATGAAAAAAAAAATTTAGGCAAGTAGTGTCTATTTTAATTTAGGGTACATTTTGAAACATGTAAAAGAAATTAATCTATCCTATTTAAAATTTTCCTTTGTTATTTTTTTCTTCTTTTGCTTTATTACTTCCTATTCTTTTTATAGTTACTTGGTGATATGGAAGATTTATCCAGTGGATTCCTAAGAACTGTAATAGCATTAATATACAAATATTTGTTTCCTGCCATGGTCAAGATATTGTGCTGGCAATAATTTCTTAACATCAGCTAATACTGTGACTTTGCAATTGTTTTGTGATTTCGGGTGTTTTGTGAAACACTGAAGTGACAGTGTTTTATGTTATGTAATCTTGAGAGGCATGTATGCTGGGATTGGGTTGCTAACGTGTCTGACAATGCAATTTATGTAACTTCTGGTTTAATTGCCTTTTCAATTTTTGTTTTTTTAATGAAGGGACAGTGTTATGATTGGTACATTGTAAATTTACATGAAGGTTGTACTTAGGATTGGTGACAAGGAAGGCAGGATTTCCACTTGACAATTAATGGGAAATTATGTCAGCCCTTGACATGTATTTCATCATTTTCTATACCCATGGATATGAGAAAATCCCAAAAGTTATAGAGAAAAAAGACATTCATTGATTCTCTCTCCCATCGGAGAGCAGAAATGAAACAAGTGGGTTAGAGCAACTCTACAGTGCAAGACAGTGTAACCGGCTCTTTGGCAGCAGGGTGAGTTTAGCAGTGCTATGTGGCTGGCGTTCCTCCCTGGCTGGAGTGCTAGTGGAATTTGAGGTTACTCTATGATTTTTGATCAGGGCTTGCTTCAAATCAGTCTGTGTGTGAGGGTGCCCCCCCTTAAATAAAAGTGAACATTTCTTTCAAAAGTCATTATGTTGTGATAGGGCACTAATGGCCTCTGTTATTGATAATCACTATTCCACTTCTCACCAATCTCTATAAAAGTGAAGCTACTGATCTTTGTGAATAGAGGTCCCCCACCCCCAACAATAAAAATAATAATTAAAAATGGTCTTTGTGACTAACTGGAAAATTTCTGAAATTACTCTGATTAATTCCTCATTGATTCATTTTTTCCTAGTTTGTACTTTCTGCATTCATCAATCTTAAATACAAATACATTTGAATCCATGAAGACTCATTTTTGAAAGTCAAAGATTTTGCTTTTCATCAGGCTTGAAATGGATCTTAGAAAATGACCTTGTGCTTTCCAGCCTCTAACCTGTACTGGGTCTCCGTCCATCCTGTTCTGTCCAGTTCCATACCTACTTGCCACCTTGTGGCCATCGAGCAAGCTGTTGAAATGGCCGGGAAGTACCCGACAGTGCTGTGTGTCCTAGGAGCCTGCCTTCCTTCACAAGCCCGATGCAGGTCTCCCAAGGCCCCCTGGGTCCTGCCTCCCAGTAGTGTAGCTTTCCTTGCTGCTGTGACCACCCAGTCACCACAGCTACATCACAAGTTGTGTTTCAAATACCTCTCTGTGGAGTTTACTTTTTCTGTTTAAGTGCTCTTAAACTATAATCTCGTCATGTTCTGCAGATGATAGCGGTCGTTGCCATCTTTGAATATTAGTCTCATCCCCTCTCACCACTGCTGAAATCCTTGTATAGCGGATTGAGAGTCCTTTATTTTTAAGATTACTATGTTAATCTGACTTTATAGACATCCCTTGATTTTTCACAAAGAACAACTGTTAGAATTGTAGAAGAATGATGGTCACCTTTGAAATGTTAGTAGATTTCATGATTAAAAAAATTTCTAAGGTACATTATTCTGAAAAACTTAGTGAACCCCTTTCAGTCCTTTTATATTGTCAGTGTTCCAGAATTGACTCTTGCAGCTGGCCCAAATTACTATTTAAAAATTTTTAGACACAAGTCATACACTTAGAGAATAATTTGGCTGATGACTTATTTAGTTATATACTTTATGCCTTTTGCTGCCTATTATTAAATGTGTATGATACCTAAATAATGTACATAAACATAATTGCCATATTTATAGTCTCTTTAGACATTCCTTGATTAACCTATTGCTTGATATACAGAACAACCTAATACTATTAAATAGACGATGTTTTATGCTGCTCCTTCACAAGTGTAGGATTTTTATCCAAATTGTCCTTCCTCCCCTAGTCCTATTATTTACATATTTTTTCATTAGATATTAAATTGTTTGTTCCAGAACCCTGTTCTTGGAGGGAACTATTGAAGTTTGTTCCACACTGTTTATAAAACTCCATCACTACAGAATGAAATGATGTAAGAGCAGTTCTGTGTAATGGGATGACAGAGTAGGTTGTTGGCCTAAAGCACCCAGAATAATATATGCGTCTAGGTCAGAGGAAGTCCAAACCCCCTTTGCTCCTGTTCAAAGTATACCCACATCATGTATGCAACACAGTAATGTTGTTATGGGACCTTGCATGAAGAATTTAAAACAGCTGTCTCTTCAGATGCCTACAGAGTGGATATTTAATAGAAAAAGGTATGTAGATAACAAAATTCACAAAATAAACCACACAAACTTCACATCAAGTAAAACTTGTTGAATGTTAACACACAATACACCTTGTGTTGCTAATGTAGTTCTTAGAAATGCATAATTTAAGTGGTGAATTTAAAGGATGCTGGCATGTCACATCAGGAGCATTTGTTTTATTGCCTCTTAATATTTTCTAGAAAATTGGTTTGAATTATTGGTTGTCTGTTGGGTATCATTTGGAGGGAAAAAAAAGAAGTTAGTCTCAGTGTAACAGAACTGATAGCCAGAGAGACTGAAGAAAAAAGCACATTAAAGAATATTATTATTTCATTTTTAAAGGAATCACATTATTTTGAAATTTGAAGGTATACTCAACTTTGAAGGTAAGGCACTCTCTGATTTGGAAATTAGGCAGACATTTTAATTCATTCTTTAATGGAGCCAAATGTTCAGTAAGCAATTTTGGAGATCATAAACCAGTTTAAATAATTTTTGTTAATTCACTTTTTTCATGAAGTAATTTATTCTTCATAGTATACAGTTGCTTTCTGTTTAGTGATTTGTTTTTTCTTTCAAAAATAGTTTACATCAACCAGGTGTGGTGGCTCATGCCTGTAAAGTGTGAGGGGGTATAGCTCAGAGGTAGAATGCCTCTGGGCTCAATCTCTAATACCAATAATGATGATGATGATTTAAATGAAAAGAGAGATTATGGTAAATACCTTAAGCCTTGGGCTGTTGGTTCGATTAATGCCTTAAGGTAACAGCACTGTTGGGTTCTATTCAGCTGAGATTTGTGGAAGTAGAGCACATATGTTTCACTATGTGGTGCCATCCAGAAAAAACATTTAATTCTCAACAATATATTGCATTCTTATGTTGTGTCATAGAAAGGCATAAGTAGTATATTATTTTTTCCTTTTGCTGACTATTGCCATCTAAATATGTAAAAGAATACTGACTCATTTATATATTAGTGTTTTAAAATATTTGTTGGCAAGTATTCATAAGACATTTCAATTTTTTGAAGCAAGTTACTAAATTATATATAAACATAAATATACATATATATATATTTAATAAGTGAGAAGTATTATTTCATTACTTAAATTTGTTTCCAAAGCAGATTTGTTTTGTAGATGATTTATTTGGGAAATTTTGCTTTGTCTCGAAACACAGAATATAAGCTTGTTTTGTCAAGGTCTGGCCACCTAAAAGCCCCTAGTGTTAACTTGAGATGTAGGATGATTTTTAAATTCTTTAATAA
>PVLC010020401.1:17943-29408 GCA_004027655.1 Graphiurus murinus | reverse complement strand
CCAGCTACACCCCCAGCCCTATTTTTTATTCTTTATTTTGAAACCAGGTCTCACTAAGTTGCGGAGTGCCTCACTAGGTAGCTGAGGCTGGCCGCGAACCCGGATCCTCTGGTCTCAGCCTCCCGAATGCTGGGATTACAAGCGTGCGCCACCACGCCCGGCTTCCATATGTCTTTTAAACATTGTTTTTAGCCCTTATTTCTGAGATGCTGTGATCTCAAGTGTGTTAAGCCGGGGTCCCGGTTCCCGGTCTTGGGGGAGGGGTGAGGTTCCAGGTGTCTAGCCAGCTCCCAGGCAAGTGGGTGCTCCTCCGTGGACCGCTCTTGGTAGGAGGATGGTAGGGAGGGAGGCCTGAGAGACACAGCCAGACCCAGACCCCCCAGAATCCCAAGGGGCTGTCGTCTCTGGAACAGCAATGGACGGTCACGACGGGCTGCGAATCATCCAGGTGGTGGTTTCTGGTTTAAACAGTTCCTGGTGGCTGGGCCCAGTGACGCATGCTTGGAATCCCAGTACTTGGGAGGCTGAGGAAGGAGGATCGCAGGTTCAAGGCCAGCCTCAGCTACTTAGCGAGACCCTGTTTCCAAAAAAGGATGGTGGTGCAGAGCTGAGTGTGTAGCCCAAGGGTAGAAGGGAAGGGAAGGGGGGGGGGAGAAGAAAGGAAGGAGGGATAGAGGGAGAGAGGAGGGAAAACATTCCTAGTGGCTGGGCACAGTCATGCATGCCTGTAATCCCAGGTTCGAAGCCAGCCTCAGCAATTTAGTGAGACTTTAAAAATAAAAGCCAGGCGTGGTGGCGCACACTTATACCAGTACTTGGAAGGCTGAGACAGGAGGATCTAGGTTCGCGGCCAGCCTCAGCTACTGAGTGAGGCCCTCTGCAACTTAGTGAGACCCTGTTTCAAAATAATGAAAAATAGGACTAGGGGCATAGCTTGGAGGTAGAATGCCCCTGAGTCCCATCCCCAGTACCACAAAAAGGAAATAAATAAAAATTTAAAAATAGTGCTGGGTGTAGCTCGGAGGTAGAATGCCCCTGGGGTCAATCCCCAGTACTGCAAAATAAATAAATAATAGTGATGGTGGTGATGTCTGGAGATGTTTGGAGGTAGAATGCCCGTGGGTCCAATTCTCAGCATCGTTTAAAAAAAATTTCTAGTGTGATGCCCTGTCACAGTGACAAATGTCTGAGTGTCCACTATCATTATTGGTAAAATCAGCTGACCAACTCCTGTTAAGAGGTTCATGTAAGCCGGGCGTGGTGGCGCACACCTCTAATCCCAGTACTTGGGAGGCTGAGACGAGAATGGCAGGTTTGCAGCCAGCCTCAGCCATGGAGTAAGGAAGCTTAACCCAGGGCAGGATGAGGGCTCAGCCACACTCAAGCCGAGCCCCGGAGAACAGGGAGACGCCTCGGAGACCGCGCCTGTGCCGGGGAGGGGGGAGATGGGAGGCCGGCTTGCTTTGGGGGCTGTAGCTTCTCCAGGAAGCACCTTCCCTGGAGCGGGAGCACCGCTGCACACCCCCTTGGTCTATTTATCCTTTCGTTGACTGAGCATCGGTGTTAGAGACAGAGCAGTGGCCACAGAAAACAAACAAACAAAAACACAACCCTCGGCCTCACAGAGCTACATCCTCGTGGAGCAGCACTATGTCAAGAGGCCGCCAGCCAGGCCGGGCGTGGTGGTGCACACCTGCCATCCCAGTACTCGGGAGGCTGAGGCTGGAGGACTGCAGGGGTGAGGCCAGTCTCAGCAACCTAGCGAGGCCCTGTTTCAAGAAAAAACTAAACAGAAGCTGGGCATGGTGGCGCACACCTACAATCCCAGTACTTGGGAGGCTGGTACAGGAGGATCACAGGTGCGAGGCCAGCCTCAGCAATTTAGGGAAACTTCAAAATAAAAATATTTTTAAAAGAGCTGGGAGTGTTGCTTGGAGGTAGGGATGTTCCTGGATTCAATCTCTAGTACACCACCCCCCAAAAAAAAACCAAGACTGTGTCCCAGCACACGTGCCCCTGGTGTGAGGGTGTTCTGTGAGAAGCCCCTCCTCAGCACTGGTGGCTGCAGCCGACCTCTCTCCTGTCCTGGCGTCCCCTGGGGGTCATGGCGGGTTGTGGCTTCTCCTGTGACCTGGTGTCTGGGGAGCCTCCGTGGGGTCCTGCTCACCCGCAGTAAGCCTGCGACAGCCGGGCCACTGCCCCTCGAGGAGGACACCTCTGAGGCCGGGAGGGGTGGCAGCGAGCCGGGAGGACGTCATCCCGCCCCCAGGCAGACGGCTGCAGAGCTGGGAAGGTTTCAGGGTTGCTCACTGGGCATGTGGCCGTCCTAGCTGGTGCAGGGTGTGCCTACGGCCAGCAGGGGGCACCGTGCGGCCCAGGCCGGACACTGCCGCCCCAGGGCAGAACCCTCTGCTGTCCTCTCCCTGGCATGCTGGCGGGCGAGCGGGCGGGCTGGGGTTTCCATCCAGGCTGTCAGCTGAGCGGCTGTGGTCAGTTTACTTAGGCATTTGGGACCTCAATGTCCTAATCTGTAAAAATCGAGGACAGTTTCTACCCCAGCGAGGTCAAGAAAGAGAAAAACATAAAAATGTTTAACATCGCTGGACTTGGTGGCACACGCCTGTAATCCTGGAACTTGAGAGGCTGAGATAGGAGGATCACAAGTTCCAGGCCAGCCTCAGCAACTTAGCGAGGCTCTCAGCAGCTTAGGGAGACTGTATTTCCAAATAAAAAATAAAATGGGGGGGGGGGTACGGCTCAGAAGTGGAAGGACCCAGGACTCAATCTCCATTTACACACACACACACACACACACACACACAATTTTACCACAATTCACCTGGCACACACTAAGTACCTGGTATGGAGTGGCTGTTATTACATTACTGTGACCTGCAAGCTCTGACAAATGGAGCCGCCCAGGAGTGCAGTCCTAGATACTGGACATGTGGGAGGCAGAATCCAAATAACCTGTAACCTGTCAGGGGCCACACCCAGGCCATAACGCAGATTTCTTTTTTGGGGGGATGGGATGGGGTGGTTCAGGGATCAAAGCCAGGGGCACTCTACCATTGAGCTAGACGCCCCCAGTCCTTTTAATTTTGAAACAGGGTCTAAGTTGCCAGGCTGGCCTCAAACCTGGGATCCTCACGTCTCGACCTCCCAAATTCTGGAGTTACAGATGGCCCACGGCTCTTTCCAACAACTCTTGCCGTAGGGCTATTCCTTGGCTTGGGGTGGAGTTGGGACGTAGGGAAAGACCATCCCGGAAGATCCCGGCTTCCTCTAGAGCAGGCTCTAAGGGGAAGAAGTTACATTCAGCAGGAGCCTGGGATGAAGAAATAAACTAATAGGCCAGGGGGTGGATGTGGGGCGACTATATTCCCAGCTACTTGGGAGGCTGAGGCAGGAGGATCAGAAGTTGGAGGCCAGCCTGAGCATCTTAGCAAGACCCTGTGTGGTGGCTCATGCCTGTAATCCCAGGACTTGGGAGGCTGAGGCAGGAGGATCACAGGTTCAAGGACAGCCTCAGCAAGTAGTGAGACTCTCATCAACCTAGTGAGACACTGTCTCCAAATAAGAAATAAAATCTGGGGGTGTAGCTCGAAGGGAGATTCTGCCTCTGGGTTCAATCCCTAATACCACCAAATAAATAAACAGAAAGAGGGTTGGGGCCGTGGCTCATGGAGTGCACCCTGTGTTCAATCCTCAGTACCACAAAGAGAGGAGAGCTAGTACACAGGAGCGGCTGGGAGCCTGCCTGGAGCAGGACGGTCCTGATTTCTGGCGGTGGGCACTGCCCAGCCCGGCTCAGCCCCTCCAGACGCCAGGCAGGTAGAGGGGCTCCCGCAGAGGGGCAGGTGTCACCAGTGTGCCGGCCATCGAGAGTGACAGCCCGGAAACCCACACCTGGGAACAGGTTTGGCCGCTGTGGCTAACCACTTCCGAGGGAGGGGCGCGGGGCCGACACGTCTGCACCCAGGTGCCCACAGGAGCCGTGCCAGGGCAGGGCCGGGGGCCAGGGCCGCAGGTGGCAGGCGGCACCCCGCTATGCGCTCCGCTCCCCGGCTTCCGCACTCGGGCACACTGCGCCCCAGCGCCCACGGGTGTTGAGGGGCAGCTGTGTGGAGCCCCTCCCCCCCGCCCCCCAGGTGGATCAGCCAGGTTGATGAGGACGGGGTGGGAAAGCGCTCGGGGAGGTGACGATGACGTGGGAGCGTTCCAAGCCCGAGGGGCACTGCCTTCCCCAGAGCTGCTCCTCGCCTGGCCCCTGCCTGGCCGCTGAGCCAGCAGCGAGGGCCAAGGCCTCCCAGGGAAGAGAAAGGAGAGGCTGGCAGGGAGCAGGAGCCACCCCAGCGGACCCAGCCCCAAGCCAGGCTGCGGCCGGCCGCGGCGCCCAGGGGGCCCGAGGGGAGACGTGCACAGGCTCCGGCACAGGCTCGGGCACGAGCACGCGCTTCAGAGTGATCTCGTGTGTGCGCTGGGGAGTGGGCTCGGGCATTCTACCTCTGAACTACACCCCAGCCCTTTTTTTTTTTTTTTTTTTTTTTTTTTTTTTTTTTTTTGCGGTACTGGGGATTGAACTCAGGGGCATTCTACCTCCGAGCTACACCCCCAGCCCTATTTTTTATTATTTTGAAACAGGGTCTCATTAAATTGTGGAGTGCCTCACTAGGTAGCTGAGGCTGGCCTCGAACCCGGATCCTCCAGTCTCAGTCTCCCAAATGTTGGGATTACAATGGTGCGTCACCACGCCCGGCTTCCCAGCCCTTTTTACTTTAAAACAGGGTCTCCTTACATTACCTTGCACTGGCTGCAAACCTGCGATCCTCCTGCCTCAGTCTCCCAAGTTCTTCGCCTGGCTCATAATGATCACTGATTACTTTCTACTGTTTTCCTGTATGACAGGCATATTTGCTTCTTTCTAATTCATCCTCACAGCAGGCTTCTCAGGTAAGTGCTGAGTTTCTTGGTTGTTGATGTCTAATCACTTAGAACACGGATGGCAAAGCCACCTCTTCCTCTGCGTGTACGCACCCTGGCGGCCATCACCCAAGTCAAGGGCTGGGACAGGACCCTGCCCCAGCAGCTCACACGTGTGCCTTCCTGTCAACCCCTGTGCTGGAGAAGCCGCTGTTCTGAAAAGGTAAACGCCAGCGTTCTTCCCATTTAACCGGTTTGAGAACTGAGGCCCAGCCCCACAGTCACCCGTGCAGAAGCGGCCAGCCCGGCTGACTCCAGACCAGCACCCCGCAGCACGCACAAACACCCTCACGTTCCCAGAGGAGTGTCACCTCAAAAGGTGGGGTTGAAGCCAGGCGTGGTGGCGCACGCTTGTAATCCCAGCATTCGGGAGGCTGAGACCGGAGGATCCGGGTTCGTGGCCAGCCTCAGCTACCTAGTGAGGCACTCTGCAACTTAGTGAGACTCGGTTTCAAAATAAAGAATAAAAAATAGGGCTGAGGATATATCTCGGAGGTAGAATGCCCCTGAGTTCAATCCCCAGTACCGCAAAAAAAAAAAAAAAAAAAAAAAAAAGGTGGGGTTGAGCCGGGACTACCCTAGTAGTCCCAGTACTTGGGAGGCTGAAACCAGAGGATCGCCAAGTTCACGGCCAGCCTCAGCTACTTAATGAGGCCCTCTGCAACTTAGTGAGACCCTGTTTCAAAATAAAGAAATAAAAACTAGTGCTGGGGGTGTAGCTTGGAGCTAGAATGCCCCTGGCTTCAATCCCCAGTTCTGCGGACAAAAAAAAATGGTGGGGGTCTGTCTGTTCACTCCATGCCCTTAGGGTTGACACAATGTTAGGTTGACTTTGATAAACCAAGCCCCCTTTAACTAATTAATTAAATTTATTTATTTTTGGTACTGGGAATTGGACAAGGGGCATTCTACCGCCACACCCCCTGGTCCCCCCCCCCCCGTTTTTTTTTTTAAACAAGGTCTTACTAAGTTGCTGAGGCTGGCCTTGAACCTGCAATCCTCCTGTCTCAGCCTCCCAAGCACCATCACTACTGAGCCCCCTTTATAAAGAACTGTCCTAGAATCATCACTGACAACTTCCCGTACACCCTGATGGCTGGGAATGCTGGCCCCTTAAGAAGGAAGGAGGAGCTGGGCGTGGTGGCGCACGCTTGTAATCCCTGCATTCAGGAGGCTGAGACCAGAGAATCCGGGTTCGAGGCCAGCCTCAGCTACCTAGTGAGGCACTCCGCAACTTAGTGAGACCCGGTTTCAAAATAAAGAATAAAAAATAGGACTGGGGGTGTAGCTCCGAGGTAGAATGCCCCTGATACCAAATCCCCAGTACCGGAAAAAAAAAAAAAAAGGAGGACAACGCAGGTGTTGGAGGCGGTGGCACTGTCGTCCCGCACACACCGTCTGTCCTGACTGTCCCCACCCCGTCCCTCAGCAGGGCCCTCAGCTGCAGATTCTCCAGGAGCCGACCTGGGGGCGGCGCCCATGACCCCGCCTGGCCCCGTCCTGGCCCCCAGCGTGCTGAGGTTCTGAGGGGCAGAGCGGTCCCCTCACAGACCCAGACCGGGAGAAGCTGTTCCAGGCTCCTCTGCCAAGAACATAAATCAGGGAGAAGGGCACAAAGAGAGAAAGCGGGCGGCCAGGAGCAGCAGGCAGCCAGCGCTGGAGAAGCCTGCCCAGGCCACACCCGAGGGCACAGACCCGAGGGGTAGCGGAGGACCTCGGGGAGCGCCCTGCAGACAGAGCTCCAGGGCGGGGTCAGGCGCAGGTCCTAAGAAGATCTGGGGGCCCTTTGTAAGGAGGAGGGAGGCCACAGATGTTGGGGAGGCACCAGGCCCGAGGTGGCTCGGAGGAGCTGTCTGGCCTTCGCTCTTGGGCTGGGCCCAGGCGTGCGTGTGCTCTGGGGGCAGGAGGGGGCAGGGCCGGCCGGCCAGGCCCTGTGGGTCCCCAACGGGAGCCAGCCCTGCCCCAGACTTTCACTGCCGCTAAGACCCAGTCCCCTTCTTTGGGAAGAAGACACCCCGGGCCAGGTGCCCACAGCCTGCCTTCAACCTCGTCTCTCCCCGTTAGCATCTCTGAGGCTCTCAGGAAGAGGCGCTAAGCGGCTCGGTGCTGTGCAGTTTCAGGCGTGGACAGGGTTATTAGGAACTAGTAATAGCATAGCCCGGCGCAGTGGCGCACACCTGCCCGGGAGCCCAGTATTTGGGAGGCAGAGACAGGAGGGTTGCAGGTTCAAGGCCAGCCTCAGCAACTGAGTGAGACACTGTTTCAAAATAAAAAATAGAGAGCTGGGGAGCCGGGTGTGGTGGCACACGCTTATAATCCCAGTACTTGGGAGACTGAGACCAGAGGATCCGGGTTTGTGGCCAGCCTCAGCTACCTAGTGAGTCCCTGTTTCAAAATAAAGAATAAAAAATAGGACTAGGGATGTAGCTCGGAGGCATAATGCCCCTGGGTTCAATCCCTAGTACCGCCAAAAAAAAAAAAAAAAGGCTGTAGCTCCTGGGTTCAATCCTCAGTTTCCCCGCCAAAAAACAAAAAAGAACAGTAATAGCTTGTCCATGCTCTGCCCTGCAGCAGCAGCTCCCCGGAGCCTCTGGGGGGCGCTGTAGAGAACGTCCCACCCCCATTTGACAGAAGATGGGAGGGGGCACCAACGCCCTTGCGGGAAGGGCCACGGCCGCAGCGGGTGCCATGCCAGCACTGTGGGGCCATCACACATCACAGAGATCCCCACAACCCCACCACCGGCCCTCCACTCCTCCCAGCCACTTCCTCCCGTGAATCAGAAGCTGCACACTGCATCAGAAGCCGTCCAGGGAGGTCGAGTCCGCCGGTGTCTCGGTGAGACGGGGTAAGACGTGAGCTCAGATGCCCCGCGCCCGCCCCGCCCGCCCGCCCGCGCCGGAGCGTCCTCCGCTGACCACGTGGGCCCTGGGGCGAGGACGCCACCGCGATGCCCTAGTTCCAGGGTCTTTGGGGGACCGCGAGGGCTCCCCTGGGGCCGGGCGACAGCTGGGGGGCAGCTCCGCACCGTGCCCCGTGCTCCTTCCCGCCCTGGCCCCCGGCCAGCCAGGCCCGCCCGGGCCACATCTTCCAGATGGCACCATAAAGCCGCCCTGAACTTGGGCCTGCCCGGAACAAACAGCCCTCCCCGGGCCTCACCCGAGGCCATCACGCCAGCTCCCTCGCCCGAGACCTGACCCCCCCGACACCCCGTCCTCCCTCAGGCCTCTGTCACTCTGGAGAGAGACACACTGACCCGCTTCCCTCCGCAGGCCCCGGCCCTGAGCTCGGCTCTTCTTCCCTGTGTGAAGTGGGGGCAGGAACCCAGCAGACCCCCGGGCCTGGAAGCCCTCTCTGAGGGGCGCCCTCCGGCCTGTCACTTGTGTCCCCTTTCTATGCAGGCCGGGAGGGGCCCTCCCTATCCCCGCAGCCCCCCGATCCAGGGCCTCAATGTTCCCGTCCTGCACAACAGAAGCTGCAGGGTTGGTGCCCGCAATGGTGGTGTACACCTGTCATCCCAGGACTTAGGAGGCTGGGGACAGGAGGATCGCAGGTTCAAGACCAGCCTCAGCAACTTCACAAGACTGTTTCAGAAAGGAAAATAAGCCGGGCGTGGTGGCGCACGCTTGTAATTCCAGTACTTGGGAGGCTGAGACCGGAGGATTGCAGGTTTGTGGCCAGCCTCAGCTATTTAGTGAGGCCCTCCGCAATTTAGTGAGACTCTGTTTCAAATAAAGAATAAAAAATAGGGCTGGGAGTACAGCTCTCAGGTAGAATTACCTTGGGTTCAATCCCCAGGACCAAAAAATAAAAAGGGCCAAGGGTACAGCTCAGAGGTGGCATGCCCTTGGGTTCAATTCTCAGTACCAAGAAATTAAAAATTTCCAAAAAAGCAGCAAGGAGGGGGCAGGGCGGGGTGCCAGGTTCCCTGCCCGATGCCAGGACACCCGGAAGGTTCCTGAGTGACACCTGAGATGCCGGGCGGGGCCACTTCCTCCAGCTGCTGCCAAGGGCGCCCAGACCTCCCCGCCGCTGCGGGACCCAGGTTTCTCTGAAGTAACACGAAGCAGCTCAGGGGGGGAAGATGGAGGGTCACCGGGGGCCGCCAGGGCTGCGGGTCCAGGGAGGAGCACCAGTGGAGAGATCCGGAAGGTGGAGGAAGGGACTAGACGGGGACAGAATCCCCAGGGAGTGGGTGGCCCTCATTCAGGGCTCCCTCTCTCTTACCAGCTGTGTGTCCCTAGGCAAGTTAATTGAACTCTCTGTGCCTCTGATTTCTCATCTGAAAACGGGGCTTCTGACACCCACCCAGCGGGTTAATATGAGAATTACATGAGATCACGTGGAAAAGCCTTAGTCCACACAGTCTGCATCATAGAAAGTGTTCCATAAGCCCAGCGCCTGCGATCCCAGCAACGTGGGAGGCTGAGACAGGAGGATCGTAGGTTCAAGGCTGGCCTCAGCAATTTAGCACAGGCCTTGTCTCAAAATAAAAAAATTAAAAGGGCTGGAGGTGTTGCTCAGGTGGTGCTGGGAATTGAACCGGGTACTCAATCCCTGTTGAGAGGGGGAAGGGAGCAAGGACGAGGGGTGTCCCCCCCCCATAACCCTCCATGGCTCCCTGGGCCCCATGCGAAATGAAGCAGAGAAGTGCGGGGCAGGACCGCTCAGGACCGGAGGCTTCCTGGAGGAGGCGGTGCCCGCCCGGATCCTGAGGACGGGCGCTGGGCGTGCGAGGTGGCCAGGGCAGGGCCTGTCCCTCCTGCGCGGTCAGATCCCCGGGGAAGGTTAGAAGTAATTGCGTGAGGAGGAGGTCTGGCAGCTCCCTGGGCCAAACCAGCGCACCGGTGAGAAATGGGGCGGAGGGTGCGGGCCCTCCATGCCCGGTGAGCCCCGCAGACCCCTCATGGGCCAAGGAAGCCCCGGGGGGCTCTAGGGAGGGCTGCTCCTCCCCCTCCCCCAACGGGGACTGAGCACCGGGGTCAATCCCCAGCACCACCCGAGCAGCTGACTCTGCCCCTCGTCCAAGCGTGCCTGCTAATCAGCTGGAGTCCGCGCACGTTGGCGCCACCTGCACGCCCGGCGTCCCAGGCTCGCTGGAGGTGAACTCCGCGAGCTCCGGGCTGGTGCGCAGGTGTGCGCGTGTTCGGGGCGGGCGTCGTGCACGAGGTGGGGGGGGGGGCTCCGACGCGCTTAGCAGATCTCAGGTGTGAGTGGGGGGAGCGGGGCTTCGCTCCGGCCCCGCGTGGGGCAGCTGGCTGTCTCTGGCACCAAGCGGTCCCCAGGGTCGTTGCTGCCCAGCAGGTGCCCCAAGCCCAGGCTCCGTGCAGCCACGATGGCTGCGGGATCAGGGACCCCCAACTCTGTCTGCGGCCGTCACTGCGTCTAATGTCACGACGGGAGGGGGGGTCCCAGGCCAGGGGCAGTGGGATTGGAGGGGGGTCAGCAGGGCCCCTGGGCGGCCCTGGCGGGGGGCGACCTTCCTCAGTGGAGGTGTGCCTCACCGCCCCCACCCCACCCAAGTCTCAGACTAACCCGGCAGCTGGCTGGCTTCCTCTCTCCCTTCCTCCCTTCTTTCCTTCTTGTCTTTCATTTTTTGGTGCTGGGGATTGAACCCGAAAGCACTCTACCTCTGAGCCCCACAGGGTCTCGCCAAGTTGCCGAGGGCCTCCTAAGTTGCTGAGGTTGGCCCTGAACCCGTGATCGTACTGTCTCCACCTCCCAAGCACTGGGATCACAGGACTGCGCAGGTTTCTTTTGCTGTCCTTCCCCTTCCGGTCTCACCATTCATTCACTTTTTCTTTTTTTTTTTTTTTTGCCTGTCCTTGGGCACCGAGAAGGAGGACGTCACAGTGCTGGCTGGAAGGAGCCCCGGGGGCCGGGGAGGCCCAAGCAGGCTGCCCTGAGCCCCCCCCCCCATTCAGGCCAGGGCTGCGAGTGTGTGTGTGTGTGTTAGTTACTGGGGATTGAACCCAGGGACATTCTACCTCTGAGCTACATCTTCAGCCCTATTTTTTTTTTTTTTTTCGGTACTGGGGATTGAACTCAGGGGCATTCTACCTCCAAGCTACACCCCCAGCCCTATTTTTAATTCTTTATTTTGAAACCGAGTCTCACTAAGTTTCGGAGTGTCTCACTAGGTAGCTGAGGCTGGCCTCGAACCCAGATCCTCTGGTCTCAGCCTCCCAAATGCTGGGATTACAAGCATGCGCCACCACGCCCGGCTCCCAGCCCTATTTTTTATCCTTTATTTTTTATTTTTTTTATTTTTTTTTTATTTTTATTTTTTGCGGTACTGGAGATTGAACTCAGGGGCATTCTACCTCCGAGCTATACCCCCAGCCCTATTTTTTATTCTTTATTTTGAAACCGAGTCTCACTAAGTTGCAGAGTGCCTCACTAGGTAGCTGAGGCTGGCCGCGAACCCGGATCCTCCGGTCTCAGCCTCCCGAATGCTGGGATTACAAGCGTGCGCCACCACG
>PVLC010020401.1:0-17843 GCA_004027655.1 Graphiurus murinus | reverse complement strand
CTTTATTTTGAAACAGGGTCTCACTAAGTTGCGGAGTGCCTCACTAGGTAGCTGAGGCTGGCTACCAACCAGCGACCCTCCTGTCTCAGCCTCCCAAGCGCTGGAATTACAAGCGTGCGCCCCCACGCCCGGCTGACCAGGCCCCTTTGCAGAAGATCCTGGATCCTCTCCTACTGACAGAGGAGCCTGAGGCCTAGGAAACTGCATCCCTAGCGTAGCTGGACTAAGAACTCAGGGTCTTCCCGACAGCCTGCGCCGGGGCTTCTCTGGCCCCACAGAACCGTCCACGCTGAGGGCTCTGGACACGCCGCACCCGGGACGCACAGCGGCCACCCTCCAGCAGCCCGGCGGTCGGTGCCTCCTTCTCAGGTCTTCCTGGAGCGTGGGCCAGGACACCGGGCCCCGAGAGCCCCCTCCCCTGCGCCGGAGCGGCTTCTGGAGGAGCAAGCCCAGAAGATGCCCGGTGGGAGAGAGGCCGGAGCACGTGAGCCCGCGAGGGGGAGTCTGGACGGTGAAGTCCGGCCTCCCTGGCGTCTAGACCAGCGTCTCCCTGCAGCCCGGCCCCGGCGCCCAAACCTCAGCCCTCAGCTCCAAACAAGCCCCGGCCTCCCGAGCGGGACACCTGCCCTGCTGCGCCAGGCTCAGTCCCTCGCCCCCCGGGCCAGGAATGACCAGAACCGTCATGGGGGGCAGCAGGAATGGGGGGGGAGTCCTGGCTGGGCCACAGAGCCCCTGCTTTAATAGTCTGCCTGGCTGTCTCTGAGCTGTGTGGCCTGGGGCAGCCCACCACCCTCTCTGAACTGAACCTCAGTAAAAAGGGAGCCTGGTGGACCGGTGGGTCTCTACCTTCCCCCCGGGCTCTGCTCTGCTGCGTTTGGGATTCTAACGCCACGCCTTCCCCAACAGACACGCGTTTAAAATTGTCCTTCTTGGGTCTTTTCTGAAGGCCCCCAGCCCCTGCTTCATTTTTAACCCCACCGGAGGCGCCTCTCGCCTCCCCTCCCGACACCAAATCCTGCGTATTGCTGTGTGTTTTATCATGGATTCCCCAGCTCAAAAGAATGTCAGCTCCACAGGAGAGCCTGGCCCCCAGCCCCTGCTGTGTAGCAGGTGCTCAATAAACATTTGCTGAAGGTGTGACTTGGGGGGGGGTCAGGCCAGTAACAGGCCTGGCTTCCTGAGAAGCCCTAGGCGCCCCCACCCCGGCACAGAGGAGGTTTGGAAAATCAGGGCACTGCCAGCCGGGGCGCGGGTGCGTGTCCAGGGCCAGCACCGGGCAGGGCCTCCTCTTGGCCCTGGGTCCGTGCCTGTGACTGCGGGGGGCCCCTTCCCGGGGAGTCTCCTCTGGGCGAGCGGAAGGCCATGCCCGTGCGGCGGGACTCAAAGCCCGACCAGCCCTCCCGGAGAGCCGAGCCTGGGGCCTGATAAGGTGGGTAAATTTCAAAGGGGCTCCGGGCAGGTAGAGGCGGCTGATAGTGGGGCTGCCCATGGCGGCCCCCGCTGCCCGCCGCCAGGTGGCCCGGCCCCCGGGGACCAGCGAGAGCAGAACGGCCGATTGTGCTCTTATCTGCTGTGGTTTTCGGGCCCCACGGAGTTGCCGTGTTAATGGGGGAAAGGTGTGGACAGTGACGTGGCCGCCTCCGCCCCCCACGTGGGCCCGGGGGACACCTGCCGCCCTGGGGTGGGGGCGCCACGCCCCGAGCAGGGCCTCGTGGCAGGCGGCCAGAGCGGGGCTTAGCTCGGGCTCCCGGCTCCTGGTCGCACAGTCCACCAGCCTCCTGCCTCCGTTTCCTGGCTGAGGTTAGGACGGGAGGCTGAGACCGGGCTGCCGAGGGGATTGGGTGCGTTGGGCCTGGGCTCAGAGAGCTGTCAGCTGGCACCTGGGGAGTGCGGGGGGGGGGCCAGCTGAGCCCCCCATCCCCAGCCTCCTCACCCTTCCGGCTCACCGCAGCTGCGAGCTGTCTCCTCAAAGAGTTCAGCAGCCGGGCGTGGTGGTGCACGCCTGTAATCCCAGTACTTGAGAGGCTAACACAGGAAGATCGCAGGTTTGCGGCCAGCCTCAGCTACTTAGTGAGGCTCTCCGCAACTTAGTGAGACCCTGTTTCAAAATAAAGAATAAAAAATAGGAAGGTGTAGCTTGGAGGTAGAATGCCCCTGGATTCCATCCCCAGTACCACAAAACAAAACAAACATATATGTACACACACAAGAGGACGGGGGGGTGTGGCTCAGAGAGAGAATGCCCTGGGTTCGATCCCCAGTGCCCCCCACCCCGCCCCCACACCCCGAGGAATCTCAGCCGGCCACCGCCCCGGCCTGCAGCCCAGCAGCCTGCACCCGGGGCCCACGCGGTCCTCCCCTCCGGAGTCATGTCCACAGTCACCTTCCTAGCCACACTGCCCCGCGAGCTTTCCCTCCTGGGGTGTAGACACGGTCTCGGCTCCCAGCTCCCTGGCCTCTTGTGTTTGGGGAGTGAACGGGTTCACGGGGGCAGGGACTGGGCCAGCGCTGGGCTGCGTCTTGGGAGCACCCTGCCCCTCCCGCCGTCGTGCCCTTGGAGGGCGCAGGTGATGCTTGGTGTGTGTGCGGGGTGTGCACACCTGCGTCCTGTCTGTCTGTCTCCCGGGCCCTCTGTGGCGGGAGCCCTGGCTGGCTAGGCCCGCAGGAAGACTGGCTGGCTGAGGGTGGCTCGGGGGCCCTGGGGTGCACAGAGACTCCTCAGGTGGGTCCCAGGTGTGAACCGAGACGGGGGCCCCAGGAGCCCGTGCAGGAGTGCGGGGGGCGGGAGGGCTGTCCGCTCAGCCCCCTCAGAACACGGGGGTCTCTCCGAGGAGTCGGTCTCCGAGGGGCAGGAGAGGCCTTGCAAGGGAGCCAGGGCGCACGCAACCGGCGCTGGTTGCTCTCGTGGGGCAGGGGCCAGTTCGGGAATGGCGGCTCGTGGTATAGTCCGTCCTCGCAACGAGTAAGCCGCAGACGGCCGAGCTTGGGAGGGTGCTGGGGTCAGCCGGGCCCCTGGAGGCAGAAAGACAGACAAACCAAGTGACTGACGGCTGCCCTGAGCTCCTCGACATCTTGCTGTCCCGTGCAGTGCAGGCTGGGCCGGCAAAGCGAGGCACCCTGGAATACCCCCGTCGGCCATCCGGGTCCCCTGTCCACCAGCCAGCCTGGCCCAGCGTCCCAGAAAGAGGATCCCAGCAGACGCAGCCCGTGTCCCGCCCCTGCCGCTCTTCAGCCTTGACTCTGGGGAGTCCAAGCCTCTGCTCCTCGTCTGTGCCCGAGGGCGCTGGGCCTCGAGTGGCAGCCTCACCGGGATGAGATGGCCCACGCCGGGCCCGAGCTCAGGCTGGGGTTTGGATTCAAATCCCAGTCCTGCTGTGTGTCCTTGGGCCTGCTCCCTAGCCTCTCTGGTCTCAGGGTCTTGGTACTGCAATGGCCAGATGGTCCCTCGGATCCCACAGACTGGGCTTCCTGCCGGTCCTGACACCCAGGGTCACGGCTGGCTGAGCGGAAGAGTCCTCCCCAGCCGGCCGGCCTTTGTGTAGCTAGCGCCCGGGCTGGGGCAGGCGGCGGCAAGCCCAGTCGGGAATCAGCGGGCAGCCAGACCTCCCTGTGGCTCGGTCCCCAGGCTGTCGCTCCTCAGGAGTGTACCACCGCACCTGCTTGCCAGCTTCTGTGTGTGTGTGTGTGTGTGTGTGTGTGTGTGTTACTGGGGACTGAACCCTCTGATCAACACCCTCAGTCCTATATTATTTCTTTATTTTGAAACATCGTCTCACTAAATTGCAGGGGCTGTCCTTGAACCCGAGACTCTCCTGTCTCAGCCTCTCAAGTACTAGTAGTACAGGCGTGCGCCAGCCTCCACACCCGGTCGACAGCTTACTCATAAGGACTCTTCTTAGAGCTCTCGGCACATGGCCGCCTGGTCACGTGGCCGTACCTAGCTGCAAGGGAGGCTGAGATTATGCTCTTGTCAGGTAGACACCACCCAGCTAAAAATTACAAGCTTGCCAAGGAGGTGGGGAGAGGATATTGGGGGTGACTAGCTTTCCCTGACCGCCCCAGCCACTCAGTAAGCAATTACGGGGTACTCCTGGTGCTTGCCGTGCCATAGTACTTGTAGTGCCATTAATACCCTGAGTACCAAACAGGGCCTGGCACATAGTAGGTGCTTCTCAAACAGCGGCCTGAGCTATAAGCACAACTGTGATAAGGGTGGAGGGGGTGCAAAGGGGGCTTCCTGGGCAAAAGAGCACACCCAGAAACGCGGGGGGCCTTTCTTTATATGGCCCGGGAGGGCGGACCTCGGGGTAGAGTGGTCAGCCGCGGGCATTTTAGGACCGAGTATCACGCCATCCATCTCTGCCTTCTCGGGGAACGACTCAGGGCGCTCTGCGGTGGCTTAGTGAGGGGCCAGTCCTGAGGGCCTCGGCGTTGTCCCAAAGCTCTAGAACATGCCATGGGCAGCCTCACGATTATTGCCTCTGTGTGCGTGTGTGCGTGTGCATGTGCGCTCGAGGTCCTGGGGGTTGAACCCAGAGACATTCTACCTCCGAGCTACACCTTCATCCCTTTTTTAGAATATTTATTTATTTATTTATTTATTTATTTATTTATTTATTTATTTTTGCAGTACTGGGAATTGAACTCAGGGCCATTCTACCTCTGAGCTACACCCCCAGCCCTATTTTGTATTCTTTATTTTGAAACTGGGTCTCACTAAGTTGCAGAGGGCCTCACTAGGTAGCTGAGGCTATTCTTGAACCTGTGATCCTCCTGTCTCAGCCTCCCAAGTACTGGGATGACAAGTGTGCACCACTACACCCGGCTTATTTTTTTGTTTTGAAAGAGGGTCTCACAGCCCGGCGTGGTGGCGCACGCTTGTAATCCCAGCATTCGGGAGCCTGAGACCGGAGGATCCGGGTTCGTGGCCAGCCTCAGCTGCCTAGTGAGGCACTCTGCAACTTAGTGAGACTCAGTTTCAAAATAAAGAATAAAAAATAGGGCTGGGGGTATAGCTTGGAGGTAGAATGCCCCTGAGTTCAATCCCCAGTACGGCAAAAAAAAAAGGGGTCTCACTAGGTTGCCGAGAGTCTCACTGCCTTGCTGAGGCTGTTCCTGGAACCTGTGATCCCCTATCGCAGTCTCCCAGATACTGGGATTACAGGTGCACGCGTCACCACGCCCGGCTACACAGTCACCTTTGAAATGAGAGAATGACAAGTGTGGTCTACAGCTCACTCTTTGAGAGGATCCCAAGGCAGCTCGGGGCCTCCGGGAACTCCCTCCCCCAGCCCACCAGGCAGGAGGAAGAGGAAGCTCAGTCCCTGGAGAGTGAGGTGCAGGTCCTTCCCACCACCCTGTGACTGCAGTGTGACACAGACCTCCCGTGGGGACAGAGCACAGGCACCTCCTCCGGGAAGCCCTCACTGACGTCCCTGGAGGGCGCACGCCCTGGGTCCCATCCCTGCTGCCTGTCTGCCCCCAGCTCACCCCCTTGAGCCCGGCACTGATGCTGTCTGATAGAAGCACAGTAGCCCAGTGTCGCCGGATGGAGAGTGAGTGTCCCCCGGCTGTCAGGCCCGTCCCTGGCGAGGAGGGGGAGGCCGCAAGGGTTAACCCGGGGCCGCCTGGCCCGCGGGCTGAGGTGAGCGAGCGTATTTGTTCAGGTAAATAAGGAAGGATTACTTATAATGGGAAGGCACTGCCAACTCGTCATCCCGGCCGCCGACTTCCTCCGGAGCATTCCTGCACCGTGCGGAGCCCGCGGCCCGGCCCCCACGGACGCGGCACCAGCAGGTGGCCTGGGCTCCCAGGCAGGGTCTCCCTGCAGTCCCCAAGACTTCAGCAGGCCACCCCTCAAGGGCGGCCAGGCCCCCCGCCCCGCCGGCCCCCCAGATGCCTGGCTGAGACTGGCAGTGGCCCACACCGCACACACCTCCGGGGCCCCGAGGTCGGCACCGGGCACCCGGCAGCTAACGGGTGAGTGTGGAGGGGACGAGGTGTGTGGCCGCAGGGTCCTTGCCGCCTCTAGGGAGCCCGGAGTCCCCGGGCAGGACGCTGCCCGCTGCATGCCCGTCTTCCAGGCAGTGATGACCACTGGGTCCCTCGGCCCTCAGGACCCCGCCCGCCGGCTGCCCTGTCCACTTCCCTGGGCAGAGCCCCTGCGCCTGGCATGGCCGGGGTGGGGGTATGTGTGGGCTCCTGCCCAGGCGAGGGCTGGCAGCTGCACAGGGCACCTGGTCCCCAGGGCTTGGCCAGAGGAACACAGGTGACCTCTGGGTCACCACCAGCGCTGGCGGCTCTGCCAAGGGAGGGGTCTCCCGGGTCTGGGGGCTCAGGGTCGGGGCCGGGGCCGGTCTGGAGCAGGAGGGACAGACCCACAGCCCAGGAGCTGGGTTGGACAGTGGTGGCCACAGGAACCAGGCGGTCTGGGTTACTGCTCAGCACATGGAGGTACTGGGCACCTGGAGGTACTTACTGGGCAGCTGGAGGTACTGGGGCCTGAGTCCCCAGGGGACCTCAAACACGCTCCTCCTCCTTTTTTTTTTTTTTTTTTTTTGTAGTGAGGATTGAACCCAGGGGCATTCTACCCTCTGAAATACCCCCCCCCCCACAGCCCTATTTTATTTGGAAACAGGGTCTCACTAAGTTGCTGAGGGTTTCTCAAGGAGCGGCTGAGGCTGGCCTCCAACCTGCAATCCTCCTGTGTCAGCCTCCCAAGTACTGGGATTCCAGGCATGCACCACTGCACCTGACTCGAACGTGCTCATTCTTAAGATTTGCCAGATTCCTGCAATGGGGAGAGAAGGAAGAGGATGGTGGGGATCATGGGTGGGGGCCCAGTAACTGGACCCCCCCCACGCCAGGGCTGGGACTCAGCAGCTCCCCAGCAACCCCCGATCAAGCCGCGTCGACCCCTCACTGGCTGTTCCCGGAGTAAGAAAGCAGACAGGCGCCCGAGTGCCCGGGGCTCAAGGCGGCAGCCGGGGTGTGGGGGGAGACACCCGCTAGACAGGTGGGCCCAGCCGCCCCTGCCCGCCCCTGCCCGCCCCTGCCCACCGTGGGCTCCGGCCCTCCTCCCCACACCCACAGACGACAAGGGGAGCATCCCGTGCTCCCAGGAGCTGGCGTGTGGGGACCCAGCCCCTGTGACAGCTGACACTGAACCTCTGTGCCAGGCGCCATGGTGGAGGAGAGGTTAGAGCTGAAAACTCAGTTCCTAACCGACTCGGTTATCATGTGTTATCAATGATGCACCTGCAAAACACAGCCGGGCGCGGTGGTGCACACCTGTGATCCCAGTACGTGGGAGGCCGAGACAGGAGGGTTGCAGGTTCGAGGCCAGCTTTAGCAACTTAGCGAGCCCCTCGACAACTTAATGAGACCCTATTTCAAAAGGAAAAATAAAAAGGGCTGGGGGTGTAGCTCAGAAGTAGAGTGCCCCTGGGTTCGATCCCCAGTACTGCAAAAAAATAAAAATAAAAAGGGCTGGGGGTGTAGCTAGGAGGTAGAATGTCTCTGGGTTCAATCCCCATTTCCTCCCCCACCCAGGAAAAATTGTGATACATTTCTTCACAAGGACCCTCTGAACCAGACAGAACTTCTCTGTCAATCAAACCCATGGGAATAGGGCACCCAGGCGGTGCTCAATAAATGCGCAGTCAGCATGACCCTGGCAGTAAGTACAGGAACCAGGGTCACTGCACGATCCAGTTAATGGCCCTGAACAATGACAGCATGATTCTTGTTTTGGTTTTGTACTGGGGATTGAACCCGGGGAGGGAGGCATTCTACCTCTGAGCTACACCCCCAGCCCTATTTTTTATTCTTTATTTGGAAACAGGGTCTCACTAAGTTGGGGAGGGCTTCACTAAGTAGCTGAGGCTGGCCGAGAACCTGGATCCTCCAGTGTCAGCCTCCCATGTACTGGGATGACAAGTATGCCCCACCACCACGCCCGGCTCCTTTTTATTTGTTGAATTTTTTAAACAGGGGCTTGCTAAGTTGCTCGGGTCCCATAACCCCTTTAAGCCAGGTTGGTGCCAACCCATTTGACAGACAGCTTGACCGAGTCCCAGGGGAGACCCGGCCCATCACCCCCGCCCGCCGCGGGAGCTGGAGATGAAGAGGCAGGGCTGGAGCCGGAGCCGGGCCCCCTCCTCGCCCTGCCCCCCCCTCACTGTCCCAGCCGCTGAGTGGCCCATCAGGTGGAGCAACTCTTCCCAAAGCAAACTGTGCAGCCAGCCTCGTTGCCCTGGGCCCTTCCTGACATTTAATGCCTGCTCCTTTGCATGTCCCCGCGGGAGGCCGGCGCCCCCTGCCAAGTCCTCTCCCACCTGGGCTGCTCCCCAGAGCTCCGTCCCAGGAGCCTCCTGTGACTCTGCTGGGGCCACATGACACGGGGGACAGGACACTGAGGCCCCGAGGGAGCTCGGCGACAGGGGAGGGGGCTGGCAGCATCGCCCCAGGCCAGGGTCCTGCCCCTGAGACTGGGGACAGGGCCGTGCCACTCTGCTCCCGGGAACCCCACTCCCAGCCCGGCCTCAGGATGTAAGGGGTGTGCCCTGCCGCCTCCTGGCCGGGGCTGGGTTGCAGGGCCCCGCCCCACCCCCACTGGGACTGAGCCCAGTTACCTCCAAGCTACCCCAGCCCTATTTAGTTAACTTATTTATTTATTTATTTATTTTTGTGGTACCGAGGATTGAACTCAGGGCATTCTACTTTGGGGCTACACCGTCCAGCCTTATTTATTTATTTTTGCAGTCCTGGGGATTGAACCTTCGAGCTACACCCCCAGCCCTATTTTGTTTAGTTGATTGATTAATTTTTTCAGTACTGGGGATTGAACTTCAAGGCATTCTACCTCTGGGCTACACTCCCAGCCCTATTTTTTTTGTGTGTGTGTGGTACTGGAGGTTGAACTCAGGGGCATTCTACCTCTGAGCTATACCCCCAGTCTTATTTTTTATTCTTTATTGTGAAACAGGGTCTCACTAAGTTGCAGAGGGCCTCACTAAGTAGCTGAGGCTGGCCATGAACCCCGATCCTCCGGTCTCAGCCTCCCAAGTACTGGGATTACAAGCGTGCACCACCACGAACCCGGCTTTATTTTTTAATTTGAAATAATAAATTGTCCAGGCTGGCCTCGAGCCTGAGATCCTCCCGTCTCAGCCTCCCAAGTACTGGGATTACAGGTGTGTGCCATCACGCTTGGTCATTTCAGCCCTTTTGGAAACAATTTCTATTCTTGAAATCTCAGGACACTAGGTTGTGGACTTTTGTCTGGAATGTCGAAGTGTCTTCTTGTCCAAACCCCCCATTCTCTCTGTCAGCAGTCAGTTCCCAAAGGGAGTTTTGAAGCGCCTCTGTGTCTGTCCTGGGCCCCGGGAGGCTCACAGGCCTGGAGGAGCAGAGACGCCCGGCTGGCGTGTGTGCCCTGGGACACCCCGTCCCCGCTGTCCTGCCTGGTGACTTCACCACAGAGCTGACCCTGCCTTGTCACACCCTACGGCCCTGGCCCCAGAGGCAGGAGGAATCCACACGTCCCCCCCTCCCAGGGTCCTGCTGTCCCCGGGCCCCGGGGAGTGACCCAAGAGCAGGGAGGGGGAGCAGAGCCCCTCCCGGGAGGGCTGGTGGGCTCCAGCAGGGGCCCAGGTTGTGCTAAAGGAAAGGGCAGCCTTGGGGACACCAGGGGCCCCGTCTCGGTGGGCAGAGGAGCTGGACTGGGGGGACTGAGGAGAGAAACAAGTTGGGTGCAGTGGCGCACGCCTGTAATCCCAGGTCTTGGGAGGCCGAGACCGGAGGAGCGTAGGTCGGAGGCCAGCCTCAGCAATTTAGCAAGACCCGGTTCCAAAAGTTAAAAAAAAAACAGAAAGGGGCCGGGCGTGGTGGCGCGCGCTTGTAATCCCAGCATTCGGGAGGCTGAGACCAGAGGATCCGGGTTCGCGGCCAGCCTCAGCTACCTAGTGAGGCACTCCCCAACTTAGTGAGACTCGGTTTCAAAATAAAGAATAAAAAATAGGGCTGGGGGTATAGCTCGGAGGTAGAATGCCCCTGAGTTCAATCCCCAGTACCGCCAAAAAAAAAAAAAAAAAAAAAAACAGAAAGGGCTGGGGGTGTCGTTCAGAGGTAAAACCCCCTCGGATTTGATCCCCAGTACCAACAGAAAAGTCCAAGGAGATTCCCCACCTCCTTGGAGTACAGAGAGGGACACTGAGGCCCCAAGGGACCGCCCAGGTGTCAAGACAGCGAGAACAGGGCAGGACTTAACCCCACGGCCCCCTTGAGAGCAAACAAGTGTGAGGACGCGCGTGGCGAGCACCCCGTGTCTCCAGCTGCAGGCGCCCCGCTACTCAGACCCACCAGCGCCTCCCGCAGGGCGGCGAGGCTCGGGCTGGGCGGGCGGCGCCCAGGCAGGGGCAGAGGCACCGGGCCACAGAGCAGAGCCCAGCCCTGGAGGACAGGTCCCCGCAGCGGGTCACCGTGCCCTTGGCCGCCACGTGGGAAGAATGCTGGCTGCCCCGGGGGATGGCTGGGAGGGCCGGCCGCGCGGTTTATTTAGTTTGGCCTTTCCCTCGCCCCAGAGAGTTGGAAGCCAGCGGCGCAGTGAGGGGTGTGGACGCCGGGGGTGGACTTAGCCTGCTGAGGAGTGTCGGGGGGCTGCCGCGGGGAGGGACAGACCAGGCCGGGTTCCTTGGTGCGCTGTCTCTGTGCCCGGCCAGCGTCAAGTGCAAAGCCCCCTCAGAGCAGGGCCGTGTGGGACGCAGGACGGCGGTCTGCACAGGCCCTGGACCGACAGCAGTGCTAGGGAGGGGACAGGTGGCCTTGAAGCCAGCCCCAGGACGCTCCTTCTGCTCTCTGCCCTCAGGCTGGGCCGTGGCTGCTTGGGGGTGGCCACAGTGGGGTGCCTGAGAGAGGCCAGAGCTGCCACCTGCCAGTGGTCAGCCTTGGACCCCTTCCCGAGCCATAGGTGGCCGTCCAATGGAAAGAGGCCATTGCAGTGGGCAGCGAAGGGCGGGCGTCAAGGAGGAGGTGGGGAACTGCTCTTGGATCCAGCTAATTTAAAGGGCAGGGATGTTTGGGGGGGCACTGAGGACCGAACCCAGGGGCATTCTACTTCCTAGTTGTACCCTCAGCCCTTTTATTTTTATTTATTTATTTTGGAAGTACTGGGGATTGAACCCACGGGCATTGAGCTACACCCCGAGCCCTATTTTTTATTCTTTATTTTGAAACAGGGTCTCACTAAGTTGCGGAGGGCCTCACTAGGTAGCTGAGGCTGGCCGAGAACCCCGATCCTCTCCTCCCTAGTACCGGGATTACAGGCCTGTGCCACCATGCCCAGTTTCTTTCATTTTTATTTTGAAACAGGGTCTCACTAGGTTGCTGAGGGTCTTGCTAAGTTGCTAAGGCTGGCCTCAAACCTGTGATCCTCCTGTCTCAGTCTCCCAAGTACTGAGAAAACAGGCATGCATCACCGCGCCCGGCTTAAAGAGCAGTGTGAAAGTCGAGGTTGTGGGGTTCTGCGGGAGGGAGAAGGGCCAGGAGGAATAGTAGGAAAGGGGGTATTGGGGTCCGAGAAGTCACAGGCGGCGAGTGGCCTGGGGCCCTTGGGCAGGCCCAGCTTCTCTCCAAGGTGCTGACCAGCTGGTGGAAGTGTGGGGGCGCAGGCTCCCTCGCTCCTGTCCCCTCTGCCTGGCTCTTGGCCAGCTCTCAGCGTCCCCCAGGCCCAGAGGTTTGGACAGATGGAGAGAGGGGACGGCCAGGCCGGCGGGAAGTCTGCCCCAGTGAGACACTGGGCCCTTCTTCGGGGGGCCGGCTGAGGCTGGGCAGGCCCCCAAGGCTGGCTGTCACCTGCGGCCCTCTGTCCTCAGTCTCTTCTCTGGGTGCGGGGCTCAGAGCGCACGGAGGTGGGGGCCTACGCGCATGCGCCCTACAGCCTGGGCGTCTGGATGGACCGGGCAGGACGCAGAGGCCCGGCTCATTCCTGGAGCTGGGGTGCCGGGGTCGGGGTGCCAGCCGGGGAAGAAGGGGTTCAGCCCAGGCCAGGGGAGGGGGCAGCAGGAAGCAGATTGCTAAATCTCTAACTTGAGGTCCCTCGGGCCTTCCTGGGGGAGCGGGGAGCCCAGAGGAAGGAGCTGGTGACTAATCCCCCGGCCCTGCGTCGGCCTCTACCAGCTGTTACCCATTCCCTTTGTGTGGGTGGGCAGCGGGGCTTCTGGGGCCGGAGGGAGCCGGGATGTGCTGATCCCTAATCCCAGCGAGAGGGTTAATCCAGAAGAGATGAGATCGAGGTTTGGGAGCTGGCGGCATTGCCCGGGAGACGACGGCCCCAGCCAGGGACAGAGAGCGCGGGGGCTGGGCTGGGGTGGGGGCCTGAGGTCGCCAGGCTGTCCCAGGCAGCAGCAGGCTGAGCGTCAGGAGGCCCCTGGCCCTGTGTGTGGCTGTGGTCCCCGCCCGTCACTCTGAGCCTCAGCTTCCTCTGTCTCTGTGTCCCCCTCTGCAGATGACTGCCGGGGGCTTGGCTGTGGGCCGGAGCACCTGGCAGAGCCGGTGAGGGCCAGAAGTCAGGACGGAGCTGCCGGGGCCCCGGGAGCAGGGCGTGGGCTCCCCATTACGAGAAGGAAGGGACACCGAGGGCAGGGGTCCCCCGCTCAGGGGCCCGGCGAGGACTGCCATTCCTGTTAGCGCCTGGATGAGGGGCCCCACACCCATCCCTCCTGCTGTTCCACCCCTGCACTGACCCCTCAGGAGCCCCTTCTCCGCTCCTGGTTTTCCTTGCTCCCGCCCATAAAACGGTACTTGGGAGGCTGAGACAGGAGGATCACAGGTTCAAGGCCAGCTGCAGCAACTTAGTGAGGCCCTCCGAAACTTAGCGGGACCCTGTTTCAAAATAAAATAGGGCTGGGGATGTAGTTCAGAGGTAGAATGTCCCTGGGTTCCATCCCCAGCACCACACACACACACACACACACACACACACACACACACACACACACACACACACACGGTCCCCACCAGCTCTGACCGCCTGGGCTGGGAAGGAGGTGGACTCGGAAGAGGCAGTAGGGAGCCACAGTAGGTTGTTGAGCAGAGCAATGCCTGATTAGCTTGCAGGCAGGGTGGAATGCGTGGTCAGGAGATGGGGAGAGACCTGGAAGAAGGAGGAGCCACCGGGGAGGCGGACAGGATCCCGGGAGGCTGGCGCTGTCCGGAGCTGGGGGCTGAGCGGACCGCCGGGCGAGCCCTGGGCAGGCTCTGGGTCCCCGTCCTGCACGTTGAGTGCCCTGGGCACGGTGGAGGCGCCTGAGCCCTCCTCTCCGCCCCACCCCCTCCCCAGCCAGCCCGCAGCCCAGGGCTTGGTGACACACCAGCTTGGCTCCCTGACCCGCAGGCCATGGCCCCCGGCCGGGGCTGCCTGGGGGAGTCCTGCCCAGCCACGTGCTTAACCATTAACTTGGGTCTTGCCCTGGAGTGCGGGTGCGGGGCCCCGGGCTTGGTGGGGAGCGGGGACCTCGGGGCCTGGGGTGAGGGGAGCTAGAGTACGGGGCGTGAGGGGCAGGCCAGAATTCCCTGCTGGCGAAGGAGCTCTGGGCTAGGAGCCGGGGGACCCAAAGCTGAGTCATTTACCTCTGTGCCTCGACTTCCCCATTGGCAAAACGGGGGTGAGCTGGGCATGGTGGTGCACACCTGTAATCCCAGTACTTGGGAAACCATAGGAGAAGGATTGTGGGTTTGAGGGCCAGCCTCAGCAACCTGGCCAGGCTCTCAGCAACCTGGTGAGACCCTGTTTCAAAAACAAAAACTATATATATATATATATATATATATATATATATATATATATATATATATATATATATACACACACACATATATATATATATATATATAACATACATATATAAAAGGGCTGGGGGTACAGCTCAGCGGTAGAATGCCCCTGGGTTCCAACCCCAGTAACACACACACACACACACACACACACACACACTTGCATGCGCGCTCGCTTGCACATATACACACGCACACACACACTTGCACACGCGCTCGCTTGCACATACACACACATGCACACACACGCACACACGCGCACTTGCACGCGCGCTCGCTTGCACATACACGCGCACACACACACACACTTGCACGCGCGCTCGCTTGCACATACACACACAGGCGCCAGAGCTGAGAACTCAGCCTGAGCGGCCTCCGTCCCAGGGAGGGGCAGGTGCAGGTGCCAGAGTCGCACAGATGAGTTGAGGACGTGTCACTACCGCCCCTGCCAGCCGGCCCCCGCCCGGCCCGTCCATCCCCACCCAAGGACGCCCCGGGGCCCTGCAGCCCCCCCACTCCTGCCCAGGATGCGAGGGAGGCCAGCCTCTGGCTTCTCGGTAAAGCGGCCTCCCTGGCAGGCGGCCCGGGGTGCTGGCAGAGGGCGTCCCAACGTGCCAACACGGGGGTTCCGGAGACGGGGACGTGGCGGGAAGCTGGCGGGCGCGAGGAGAGGGGCCTTCTCCCCGGGTGGAGCTGCCCAGGGCTAGGGCGTGGGCGCAGGCCGGGGTGCGGACCCGGGGGCTGAGCGGGCTGCTGGCACTGCCTGGGTAAACACCGTGGCCTACAGCACACACAAGTGTTTGCACAGAAGGACTTGACACGATTCCAGGCCTGCCCTCTGTCCCCCGCGACTCCAGCCCCCCTCCGCCAGGCCCACCCCACCCAGCCTGACCTTTCTTCCTTGTCTTAGAGAAAGGAAGAGGTGAAATTCAAGGCGCGCCCTTCTCTCTGGTTGGCGCTCCTTCCTTCCACCACAGGACACTGCGGGGCCGCCGAGTAAGGTTGGGCAGGTTGGGCACCGAGCGAGAGACGGGTAGAGGGAACTACGGTTCGTTCACCAAGCTCTGCCTGGCATGCAGGGCGGACATCATTTTCTGGGGTGTTCAGCCAGCTTGAGGGGGCTCGCTACAGCCCTGGAGAAGCTGGAGGTTTCTTTTGTGTGTGTGTGGTGCCAGGGATTGAACCCAGAGGCAGTCTACCTTCGAGTTACCTAGCCGGATTTTTTATTTCTTATTTGGAAACAGGATCTTGCTAGGTTTGATGAGGGTCTCACTGCTTGCCGAGGCTGTCCTCCAACCGGCAATCCTCCTGTCTCGGCCTCCCAAGTACCGGGATTTACAAGTATCTTCCTGTCCTGTGTCCCGCCAGCAGAGTTGAGGGCCAGCCACACATTGGGGTTAGTCCCCCAGTGAGGTGACAAGGTCTTGCTAGGTTGCTGAGAGTCGAGGTCGCTGAGGCTGACCTTGAACCTGGGACACCTGATTCTCCTGTCTCAGCCTCCCACGTACGGGGATTCCTTATGGGCTTCTTCTTCTCTCCTTTCTAAAGGGCTCCCCGAGGGATCCGGGGTCACAAGGTTCTTGGTCTTCCATCTCTGGGTGTGTTCCAGAGTCTCAGGCCCCCACAGCCCCTGCTAGCCCGAGACCCTAGTGTTTGGGTGACACCCACATCTCAAGTCCCTGCCTCACCTAAACTGCGCCCGGTGACGGTGACGGTGCCGTGGTCCAAGGCCTGGGCAGGCAGAGGCGGCACCCAGGGAAAACCGGGCCTGTGAGTGCTGGTGCGGAGGCCAGAGCACGCCTCCAGGGGTCCTGGGAGCAGCCAGGAGGGGTGTCGGGGGGGCTGAAGCTCCTACTTGTCACCTGCACCCCCAGGAAGGCCCAGGGCGCACAAGGCACCTGTCTGCAGCTGCACCGCCCTGCCGGGGGCTTAAGGGGAGGACTGAGAGTCGGGGAGCAGGGAGGGGCCGGGGGCAACGCTTCTCAAGGGAGGGGGAGGCGGGCTGGGTATCAGGAACCTGCCGCGCGCGTGTGTGTGTGTGTGTGTGTGTGTGTGTGTGCGTGTGGTGGGGGACAAGTCACCTGGGAGAGACTGGCGTGTAGCACACGTCTGTAATCCCTTGGGAGGCTGAGGAGGAGGATTGCAGGTTCAAAGCCAGTATCAGCAACTTAGTGAGATCCCATCTCAAATTTTAAAAAATACATCTGGGCGCGGTAGCACAGGTCTGTAATCCCAGCACTTGGGAGGCTAAGACAGGAGGATGGCAGATTCGAATCCAGTCTCAGCAACTTAGTGAGGCCTTCAGTAACTTCGTGAGACCCAGTTTCAAAATTTAAAAAATACAAAAGAAGAGAAAAAATAAAAAGGGCTGAGGGTGTAGCTTGGAGGCAGAATGTGCTTGGGTTAAATCTCTAGGACCAGTGGGAAAAAAGAAAGAAAAATGAAAGGAAGGAAGGAAGGAAGGAAGGAAGGAAGGAAAGAAGGAAAGAAGGAAGGAAGGAAAGAAGGAAGGAAGGAAGGAAGGAAGGAAGGAAGGAAGGAAGGAAGGAAGGAAGGAAGGAAAGAAGGAAGGAAGGAAGGAAAGAAGGAAGGAAGGAAGGAAGGAAACATCAAGAAAGATCCAGGCTAGATCTACAGGAGAGCCCAGGACGCCCAGGGCAGGCCCTGAGTGGCCTTGGTTCGCTCTTTGGGATGGGCAGCTCGTGCCTTCCATCCCGAGGATGGACGCAGCCCAGAAACCTCAGCAACCCTCTTAAGCACATTACACGCCTCGGGGGGCCAGCGAGCTGTCCCTGCTGCGTCAGTCCCCGGCCCACCCCGCCTACCTTGCCTCCCCCAGCCAGCCTGTCCTCGCTGCCCGATGACCTGGAAACCCGGGCCCTCACCCAGGCCCAGCCCACCGCCCACCGGGCCCCTTGTCCCTGCGGCCAGCTCAGCATCCCCATGGGGAGGGACAGTCGGACCTGACCCTCCCCTTTCTTGTCCGCAGACAAGGCCGCCGGGCCCAGCAGCAGCGGCATGGGCAGCGCCAGCCCGGGCCTGAGCAGCGCGCCCCCCGGCTGCCTGCTGCTGACCCCCGACCCTGTGCTGCGGACGGGTCTGGAGAAGGTGGCCACGGGGGCGGCGGGTCCCCAGAAGCGGGCTTGGAGCCCCAGCCCGCCGGCCACGCCCGAGCAGGGCCCGCCCGCCTTCTACCTGTCCTACTTCGACACACTGTTCCCCGAGGACGGCGGCTGGGCCGCCAAGGTCCCCGCGGCCGGCGCCCGGGAGGAGCCGCCCGAGGGGCCCGAGCAGTGCCCGGTCATCGACAGCCAGGCCCCGGGGGGCGGCCTGGAGCTGGCGCCGGGTGGGCTGGCCCTGGAGGAGCACTCGCTGGAGCAGGTGCAGTCCATGGTGGTGGGCGAGGTGCTGAAGGACATCGAGACGGCCTGCAAGCTGCTGAACATCACGGCAGGTGAGGCCCTCCCCACGCCGCCGCCTCTGGGTGCCCCGCCACACCGCCGCTCCTGCAGCCTGGGTGTGTGGTCCCTGGCTCGGAAGGGGCCAGCTCAGCTCCCCCGGGCCCACCACCTCCTCTTGGGCTCATCTCTGCTCTCCCCTCATTCAAAACGCTCCGGCCACAACGGCCTGCCTGGCGTCCCCACAACTCTCCCCGCAGGACCTTTGCACCCGCGGTCCTGCCCCCTGGAATGGGCTTCCCTGGAATGGCTCCACCCTGGCCTTCTTCAGGTCCTGAGCGGAAGGCGCCCTCCCGAGGAGGCCTTCTTCCGGGCCCTGCTCTGACGGGGCTCTCACAACCCACCTCCTGTTCCTCTCCTGCTTGAATCCCCTCACGGCAAAACCACCGTGGGACGCGCTGTTTATTTTCTACCCCGTTCACAGTGTGCATCCCACACCAGAATGTGCGGTCCATGGGGCAGAGGCTCTCCTTTGATGGCTATTATTATTTGTGTGTGTGTGTGTGTGTGTGTGTGTGTGTGTGTGTGTGTGTGTGTGTGTTACTAGGGATG
>PVLC010020400.1:0-29302 GCA_004027655.1 Graphiurus murinus | reverse complement strand
CCTCTTTTCCCTCTTCTCTCTTCTTCCTCCTCCTCCTCCCCCATCCCACTATGTTTGTACTCCTTCCTCCCCATATTAAAGTAGTTTGATTTCTGGAATATCTGTATATAAAGGCTCCTCATTCTCCACATGCCATGTGATTTAAGCTAAAAGTTTACATCCCATTTCTGTGTGGCTTTGTTCTCTGCTGATTTTCTGGGTTAGAAAGCCACCTGGTAATTCACCCCTATGAAATTACTACCTGGTACTAATTTAAGGTATTAACTTAAGGTAGGATACTCTTTATTTTAATATGAAATACCACAAAGTCTAAAAGCTGTAAAGAACCGAGTTTCTCCCAGAGCTGCTGTAAAGCCACTGGGTGCTTCCTGAAGGACTTCCATGGCACTGATAGGGAGCTGCCAGTGTCTACTCTGGTCAGTTTGGCCAGAGACAGAAGAAACCATCCAGCTGCTCCTGTAGCTCACATTCAGCTTGATTCAGTAGCTCATCCAGACTGATGATTCAGTCCTTGTCACACTATTCCATTTATGGCAGAGTCTAAGACCTAAAAATGAACACAACCCCATATGTAACCCCAATACTTCTTCCCCAGCCGCCTTGCTGACTTAGCTGACTTGCTACTTGCTGGCAAAATGGGAGTAAATGTTAGAGAACTTTCGCAAGCTTGTACCCCACCTCACCCTAGCGACAGCCACACTTCCGTACACTCACTGCCGTGCACTCTGCCTCCTCCCCTGCCTCATGATGACTTGTCCACATTCCTGTTTCAGGCCACTGGGTTCCACCATCACGCACCTGCTTGTGGCCATTAATCCAGCGATGCACCCTTCCTCCTGCAGCATGCCCATCTGCACAGACATGCCAGTATTTCTCTTAACTTAAAAACAACAGCCACCACCCCTCTCTTCATCCCACTTCCTGCTTAGGTTACTGTCCGTCTTTTATTTTCCTTTGTATCGGAACTGCTTGGAAAAAAAGTACCTATCCTTGCTATCCCAGCATCTTGCCTCCCATTGCCCCCAAATGCTCCACTAGAACTGCTCTGTTACATTCACCAGCTTTCATGTTCCTCAACCCAGTCGTTTATTCTTGGACTTCTGACCTCTCAGCCAAATTTGAGACAGTGCATCACTCCCTTCTTGCTGCACTTTCTCCGCTGGGTTTCTGGGAGCCCGTGTTCTCCTGGTGTTCCTCCTGCCCCACCAGCTGCTCTTTCTCCTGCTCGTTGCTGACTTCCTCACCTCTACCTCCCTTGTGCTTTGGATCTGGAGTTGCCCCTCCTCCCCCAGACTCTTGTTGAAGCCTGGTGTCCAGAGCAGCAGGATTCAGATGCTGAGGAGGCTGGAGAGAGGCTGAAGGAGGTGGATTCCTGGGCATAGTTTTGAGGACTCCATCTGTCCCTGGCCCACTGCTGCTTCTCGGCTGCCGTGAGCAAGCGGCTTTCCTCCACCATGCTCTGCCATCATGATGTCTCTGTCTTGGAGCTGGGTGACTATAGACTGAATCTCTGAAACCATGAGCCAAAATAGATATTTCCTTCTCTCAATTGTTCTTGACAAGTATTTTGCTCCAACTATGAAAAGCTAACACAACCTCCCTGCCCTGTTAACAATGATGTGCCTGCAGGCAAGGTCCTTGGGTTATTTTTCTTCTGATTCTATACTCGCTCCTTTGGCCATGTCATCTAGGCTCACGGCTTCAAATACCAGCTCCATGCTGAATATCCCAAAACTGTGTCTTCAGCTCAGACCTTTCTCTTGAACCCAGACTCACATTCCTTTATGTGCTTCGATGTTCAGTGGGCATCTCACTCTTTTTTTTTTTTTTTTTTTTTTTTGCGGTACTAAGGATTGAACTCAGAGGCATTCTACCTCCGAGCTATACCCCCAGCCCTAGTTTTTATTCTTTATTTTGAAACTGAGTCTCACTAAGTTGCGGAGTGCCTCACTAGGTAGCTGAGGCTGGCCGCGAACCCGGATCCTCCGGTCTCAGCCTCCTGAATGCTGGGATTACAAGCGTGCGCCACCACACCCGGCTTGGCATCTCACTCTTAATGCCAATTGTGGGCACCATGAGGTCTGACTCTGAGGCCTCACCAGAGGAGGTGGAGAACAAAGGACTTCAGGAACAGTGGGAAAATGCCTCTAACCATCTCCCTGCCCCCAGCCCAATGTTAAGCCCACCAATCGGAGAAATACACAACTGCTTTGCTCACCCCCCCTCCCAATGCTCCATAAACAGTCCCTAGTCTGTAAGGAAGGGGGCTTTTCTGGCTCTCGTGGGTTCTTTCCCCTGTCAGTTTCCCCTCCCAGATTTTTCTCCAAATAAAGCCTGTTTTAGCCTATCAAGCCACGTCCCTTTTATCCCTGTATTTTCTAACACCAATCTTCCTTCCAAGTCCACCATTGTCCTCACTGTCTCCACCCCCTATTCCAGACCCCACATCCACATAGCTTTTCAGAATAAAAGTCAAAGTTCTTAGCACAGTTTGTTAGGCCTTACCAATATGCCTGCTCTTCCTTCTCTCTCTCTTTAGTGCTTATTCTGCTGCGGCATGCGGGCCTGCTGGCCACTTCTGGAACAAGCCAGTCATGTTCTGCCTGAGAACCTTCTCATGTACTGGCCCCTCTGTCCAGACTGCTCCTCTTCCTGGTATCTACATGGAATGCTCCTTTGCTTCTTTCAGTCTTTGTTCAAACATTACCTTCTTGCCAAGGCCTGCCTTAACTACTCTATTACAATCGTGATCCTCTTTCCCATTCACCTTGTCTGACTTATCTTTCTCTATAGCATTCTCACTTTCTAACCACAGATTTTGCCGGTTTATTTTAAACTTCCCCACCACTGAATGGAAGTTCTAAAAAGGATGAGATTCCATCTGTTACCTGATCTCTTCTCAGTGTCCAGGTCAGTACCAGGAGCCATAAAAGAGGCCCAATACCTAGTTGTTAAATGTATGCTAGTATGTCTGTCTACCAAAGAACATGGCCTGCACATATCTTCAGAAAACCAGTTTTCCAAAGTTAGGGACCAGATCTGCAACTAATGATCTGTTTCTTCTTAAGCTTAAGTGAGTATCCAGTGTGAGATTTTTTTTGTTTAGTCAAACCACAGACCATTCCCCTGCAGCCATGGGAAATTGAAATGCTATGCAACATTTTTACTATTTGTTTATGGGCATTCAGTCAATAATTATTATGCAGTTTTATTTTCTGTGTAATGCCTTTTAAAAAAAAATGGTACTACTAAGATTATGCTTCAGACTTATTTGTAGCAAGAAAATATTCTTCAAGATTGGCATATTATCATATTGCATTTATTCTACTTTTTGTCATATCAAATAACTTCACATGTAAAATAAATAACTGCCACCCACCACCATCATACAGTTTGCTATCATCAAAGGTTACAGCAAAAAAATGAATTCTGGCAATGCTTATGTGGACAGTAGCAGCCCGCTTTCAAGCTGAAAACACTTGGGAAGTATCGCCTAAGTCAACGGGGCAAGACAAGACATTTGAGATGTGCAATTACACTCTCCCAGTTCTGATGCAGAAAACGGCAAACTGCCTACAGTTCTTCATCCTCCCCCTCACAATTATAACAATAAGAAATATAACAAAAATCTGTAAAATTTATTTGCAGTGCAGAAGTTGAGATGCATTGAAACAGCTGGCAATGGCCTCTTGCCTCTGAATTAGATTTATAAAAATATGAGTGAGCTCAATTTTCTGTATTTTGCTATTTCATTTGGGGAATGACGAGTCTTTTTAAAACCACTATAAAACTTCAGATTTTGATGTCATTTATTACAATTTCGTCTGGAATTCCGAAATTGTTCTGTCAGGGGGGATCTGGGCATTTCTGGACTTGCCATATGATAGTAGTTGGGGAGCCGAATGTCATAGTGGTATCTTTTCCCTGTGTCTACCCTGTCATTCAATGCATAGAGTTTATCTGCAATGTCACTGCCAATTAAAACTGAAAACAGGCGGGAGATGTAACGATGCTGAGCAAAGAGCAAATACAGTTTCTTTCTCCTCCAAGACACGTATCGACAGTCAGTTTCAGCTGTGAGGGTTACCTAAAAAACAAGACCACATGTAAACAAAGATTAGGAAGCAAGAAATCCAATTACATTTTTTTCTGTCTCAAATTTTAAATGAGTTTCATTTGCTGCCATTTTTTTTTTTTTTTTTTTTTTTTGCAGTACTGGGGATTGAACTCAGGGGCATTCTACCTCCGAGCTATACGCCCAGCCCTATTTTTTATTCTTTATTTTGAAACCGAGTCTCACTAAGTTGCGGAGTGCCTCACTAGGTAGCTGAGGCTGGCCGCGAACCCGGATCCTCAGGTCTCAGCCTCCCGAATGCTGGGATTACAAGCGTGCGCCACCACGCCTGGCTGCTGCTGCCATTTTTTAGGTTAAAAAAAATCCTACTAACTCACAAGATAGTGTAAAAACAGAAAACGACACTTTTACTACATATAATTTTTTTTTGCAGCACTGGGGTTTGAACTCAGGGGCATTCTACCTCGGAGCTATAACCCTAGCCCTATTTTTTTATTCTTTATTTTGAAACAGGGTCTCACTAAGTTGCGGAGTGCCTCACTAGGTAGCTGAGGCTGGCTGCAAACCCAGATCCTCCGGTCTCAGCCTCCCAAGTGCTGGGATTACAAGCGTGCACCACCACTTCCGGCTTTACATATATAATTTATAATATGAATTTTCAAAGTGTTGCATCTGTCCCCAGCAGTCCGTCCCTAAGTTTGGGCATTTATGTTTTCTATTTTTACTGAAGGCAGAGCTACTTGATATTAAAAACAAAGTTGGCAAATTGTAGAGAAGTAAATCCAAGTCAGTTCTGAAGACTGAAGACATTTCAGTAACTGTAACTCAGTTTCTGCAGTACAAAACAAAATTTATATACCTATTGTGCATATGTATGTGAATTTGTATTTGCTTTGCCCATATATTGCATGTATTAATCCTCTGTGTGTGTGTGTATGTGTGTGTGTGTGTGTGTAGGATTGAAACCAGAGGTGTTCTACCACTGAGCTACACCCCCAGCCCTGTTTTTAATTTTATTTTTAAATAGGATCTCACTTAGTAAGCACATGCTGGCCTCAAACTTGTAATCCTCCTGTCTCAGCCTCCCAAGTATTAGGATTACAGAAGTGTGCTATCACATCGGGCTTTGTATGTATTAATTCAAAGGAAAACAATATAGCATGACAAATAGAGACAGTAAGTTTAATATTCTGGTGTTAGAAACTAACTGAAATCCACCAGCATTTTTTTTTTTGGTAATAAGTACAGTTTTTTGTTCTTGATGTTTTCTAAATGGTCACAATGACAATACTTAATTTATATTCCAATATCAATTAGTTGTTTTTAATTCCCAAATACACAGCTGCACAAAGGAAAGCTTAAGAATACTTATCATAGATTCCTTCCTGTCAATAGACAATACCATTCTCCTTGTTGCTAGACCTATGAAGTGGTGTTAACCAGCAGGAGTTAAACAGAATTGGGAAGTCATGTAGGTTGCAAAATGCATCTCAAAATTAAATACAATGATCTTTGGGTTATCTGCTGTTCTCCTTGTTTGTTTGCTTACTTTTTAAAGCAAACATTATTTACCTTTCTGGAAGAGGGAGCAGTTAACTATGTGGTCTGATTATCTCTTACCTGAAAAATGCCTTCCTCTGTAGGTCTCAGTGAATCCCACTCAGGAGAATCCAGAAACTGAAAGGGGAAAATGTAGTGCAGAAATTCGCCATCAACTGTCACTCTGATCCTACCAAGGCACAAGAACATCATTTATGAGGGAAGGAGGAAGAGGGCACAAAGCTGGGGGGAGGCAAGTGGGGAAATGTTCTTCAGATCTCTCATGACCTTTTTTTGACCTTTATAATTCTGAAGGGCAAAATATTAAATTCATGAGTTATAATAAATGACACAATATCATATAAGATTCATGTACTGATGCTCCTCACTCAGTTGGAATATGGACTGTTGAGTGAAACTCATTAGAAAATCCATTCAGTTGCACATTCATGGTATGTGGCCATTTATGTGTGTGTATTATAAATCAATAAAAGTTTCAATGTACTCAGATTTAAAATTAAGAGGACAGTTAAGAACACAAAGGAAATCTTCTATAAATAACTCTATAAACTAAGGTTCTGGCCTTTTTAAAACTATGAAAAAACACATTACTTTCCTTCCTCCCAATTTTCAAATTTTTAGATTTCTATATATATTCTTGGGGTTCTCCTTCTTGCCTCTAACAATAACGAGCAGTTTCTAAACTGTACTGAACAAACTTGATAATCATAAAATTAAAAGTTCTGTTACTTAAAAAATCCCCTATCAAAGAGTCTACTTAAAATACTTTGCATGCCAACATAAGTATTCTACTAATGCAAGTTGGCAACAACCTCTTCTTGATTTGCAGTGATTAGCTAGAAAGCAAATATCATATCCAGATAAATAAATGCATACTTTAGCTTTCAGATCCACATCATTTGATTTCTAAGATGAAAGAGTAAGGCCCTAGCTTATATCCTGCTTCAAGTAAATAATACCACAGACTCTAAATGACTACATCTATGATTCATGTCTCAAAGACTTTCCCAAGCCTCAGGAAGCTAAATGCCACCTGGCACTATGCTACATTGAGATGGAAAAATGTGACACAAAGAAACACAGATAAATAACTCGTATGGAGGAAGACATGCAAGCACCAAGGGTACAAACCTTCCTGAAACAAGCAGGGAGAGTTTATCAATGGAGGTTTTCCCCTGCATGGCATAACAGTGCTCCTTTTCCAAAGTAACCACTTCAGAGCTCAGAGCAATTGTTCTGAAGACAGGCAAAGAGATCCCCAGGGGCTGGAAAAGGGAGCTGTACAGCACCTGGAATTCTCGGGCAAAGGTGATGCTGTGAACTTGATATGCAACGTGAACAAACTGCATGAAGCAGATGACAAACAGCACAAAATTCCAGGAAAATATGTCGGCAGCACAGACATCTACCCATGCCCAGACTGCAGAGCACAGGAAACCCAGCCCTAGCAAACTGAAGACATAGAGGAGCCCAAAGAATCCACTGCCACCCATGAAACCTACTACAAACAAAATACTGGCAAGGTGGTAAATGGCCCCTTCGGCCTCATGCTTCCAGGTTGTGCAGACTGGATGCTCATCGATGAGGTTCTTCCATAAGCTGGAGTTCTTCTCCATGGCTGAACTACTGTATGGTTCACTTTTCAGTTGACTTTAGATGACAGCGAAGCAAGTAATTAAGTCCTCTGCTTTTCCATCCTCCAAGTTTCACTCAGTCTTCACAAAATGAGGAGCTGGGGTTGGCAGTGATTCAAGGTGGTGGGTATGGATCTTGAAACACTAAGAATCCCATGCTAGTTTCCTTACAATCGTCTGGGCTCCTGATTTAGACTCAGTCCACAAATATTATGCTATTTCCTATGCAAGGAAAAAAAAAGATGGAGGAGGTAATTAAACAAAAAGAATGGAGAGGTACTACATTTAATGAATCAACACTACTTATGCAAGTTGACCTCTTGTTTTCTATGAAGTTAGAATCTATCTTAAGCACAAATGATGCCGAGTGTTAACTTCTATCATATAAAAAGCATATTAGGATTAGCTTACTACATATTTTTCAGGGGAGCTAGTGCTCTCTAACCAGCTAGTCTATAGCAGTGGTTTAGTGCTCCTCAGAACTACCTGAAACCAAAAAGGCAGATTCACAAACTATTTCCAGACGTTCAGAATTGCTGAGGGTGGGGCCCAGGTATTCATATTCCAAACAAGCTCCCCACATGATTCTGATGTATGAATCCATGGTCTTCCACAGTCCACCCTCTGAGGAATACCATCTATCTGATGCTGGACTCACATTTGTGTGTGTGTGTGTGTGTGTGTGTGTGTGTGTGTGTGTGTACTGGGGGTTGAACCCAGGAGTGTTCTACCTCTTAGCTGCACCTTCAGCCCTATTTTATTTTTGATTTTGAAACAGGGTCTCACTAAGTTGCTGAGGGAATTGCTAAGTTGCTGAGACTGGATTGACCCTGCAACCCTCCTGTCTCAGCCTCCCAAGTACTGGGATTACAAGCATGCACCACCAAGCCCAGCTTTGCTCTTTACATGTGATCAGAGAGACCAAGTAATTTATCTGAGGTCACATAGTAGTCAGCAGCAGACCAGAACTCCAGCACTGGTGCTTACGACTGCATCTAATCACATGACCTCTCACAAAAGATAGTTTAGTTTTGACACTGTAAGGAAGCAGCCCTAATAAGTCAATAAATGTAAAAACACATTATTTGGAGACTGAATTTAAGAACACATAACAGACTGTGAAAATGCTTAACAAATTAGATTGAATTATTTTAGAACTAGAAACTTAGTCGTATTTCATCGTATTAGTGATTATTTCAGGTTAAAGGTTGCATCCACATAAGTAAATAAATATGAATACTCTTGCTACTTACACATTTATTTACCAGATGGTCAAAAATGTTTTTGATTCTGCTCCCCTGCATATATATTTTCTACCCTTTCAACCATATGGTAAAAATGCTAATATGTGATATGAGTCAGGAGGGAATTAGCCACCATGGCAGAGCTACAGGTTTCCTAACAATAAACAGTTTCAATGAAAGCATGCATTAGATTGACTTTTTAAAAATCATAATAACACTAAAAAACCTTGAACTTATTTGCTATATTTAGTGTTTTATTTTCTAAATAGATTTCCAGAACACCTGTTCATAAAGTGTCAGATAGCACAGATTCTGTCCCACAGAGGGGAAGGGGGGAGAAAATACACACACAGGTGAAATAACTTAGCTAGAATAAAAGAGGAGGGTTGTAACCACCAGCACAACTAGACACAGAAATAAAAAAGCTTCTGTGCTTGAAACTCCTCGTTTTTCTTCTTGGTAAGTGATTCATCAGGAAGTAACGACTTTAAGAATATTTCCAGGTGAATCAGAAAGAAAGGAAAAGGAAGGAAGAAAGGAAAGACGAGGGAAGGGAAACTTACACTCCCAAGTCATATTTTTATTTTTAATTATTTTCAAATATATTTCAAACATCCTAATTATTCTCTTTTTGCCCTAGTCAGCTTGTGAGAACATAAGACTCAAGGCAAGCCAACCTCTTGAACATGTCAATTCCTCCTTTTTTAAACAAAATATGATATTCTATACTACTAGATTGTCACAACAAAGTTTTTTTTTTTAAAGCAATGAGTAGTAGAACTGCAAAATACCAGTGTGCAAATGTCAGTCTCCCTGCTGTTTTACTTTTAAAACTAGGGTCTTTTAAATCAATCAGTTCTTCAGGATACCAAACATAGCCACTAAAGCTGATATTAAAAAGAATTGCTAGGAGAGACTTGAACTTTGGTTTGAACTTCCTTAAAAATTTATAATCCTCAATGAAATGTTAAAATGATGCTAACAGAGAAAGGCCATGGAAAACCTTTGTGACAGTTCAGAAGGGTACTTAGAGAAATCTTACTCCCTAAAGAATCTTGATTTGGGGGACTTATGAGGGCCCCTACCTTCCCAAAGTGTGACCTGGTGTGATTTTAAGAGGAATCTGCTTCCAGTCTTTCAGTCTCCTTCTGTCTCAGTAAGCTGCTCCCAAAATGCCTTTCTATCCTTGACACCCTGTTGCTTAAGCCTGCTGACCTGTCCTGATTAAATGACTCCACTGGCCTTTCTCCACTTGCTGTGTTTTTATTCAGTCACCAAAACAGATGCATTTTATTGGAAGAGGAAGAACTGACAGGGGCAGGTGACAAGCAGGAGGCCCTCTGGCATGTGCCAGCAGTGCTATATATGAAAGTTGAAGATGATTCATCAACCAGCTGCCGGCTTTGAAGGCCCTGAGAACTTAAGCCATGTTTGTGTGTACACAAATACGGAAATGCCCAAGTGGGACATTGGAGTTCCTCCCTGGGCAAGAGTTGACCTTCCCTGCAAAAGAGGTGAGCACACTGCTCACCAAGATGGAGACGGCAGTGAGTGCAAATTAATACAATGGTTCCAAGCTCTTACCTTTTGTTTTCTCTTTAAAGTGTAAGATTGTGAGTTATAAAGGAAAAAGGAAGTGTAAAGAAGACACAAGGATGATCGATAAAAGGCAATAATAAACCTGGTGGCAAAATGATGAAAATGAGCTCAGAAATTGAGTCCATCTGCTCAGAACTTCTACGTTTATTATCTCACTGTATTATACTCCTTAGCCACAGGAGACAGAATCGAAATCATCCCGCTCCACTTACAGATGAGAAAAGCAGGGCACAGATTAATGATGTCACTGCTTCAGGTAAAAGAGGCAGTACGTCATATCTCGTGCTGTGGAACTCAGGCCTCCCCTCCCCCCCAATCATGGCCTGGCCAGCAGACTCAGCCTTCTCTCAGAGGCTGTGAGCCAGGCGGTATGAATGTGCTGGGAAACCAAAGCAGGATATTCTTCTAGCCCCAGTTTTCCAGGACAATAAAAACCCTAACAGTGGATATTTAAATCCTGCTCTAGCTGCTTAGAACATTGCTGGAAACACTCATGCAACCATTTGCTATGTTATTATTATTACTATTGTTGTTGTTATTTGTATATGTGTGAGAGAGAGACACTGGGGATTGAACCCAGAGGCATTCTACCTTTGAGCTACACCCTCAGCCTGATTTTATTTCTTACTTGGAAATAGGGTCTCACTAGGTTGAAGAGTCTCCCTGCTTGCTGAGGCTGTCCTTGAACCTGCAATCCTGTTTCAGCCTCCCAAGAAGTGGGATTACAGGCATGTGCCACCATGCCCAGCTTGCTATATTATTAAACATGGATTCTTCTCCTCCACACTGATATTCTGAAGGGCAGCAGAAGTGAAGGCAAATATTCTTGTATGCCCAACCCCTACACTCCGTGAATGTGGACAGAATACCCTGGGGTAGAAGTGTGAACACCCTGCCTTCTCCATGCCCCTCCAACATGGGATGTTCTAACATCTTCTGTTCCCCAGGGGCACAGAGTGAGAAGGAGTCCAAAATCCAAGATATTTCAACACAAATACACTGAGGAGTTGGAGCATCACTTTTTAAAAATGTCTGGCACAACCCCAGAGGATTCACAGGGGAATCCTTTTGTCTGCTTACAACCTTGAGCGTCTTAAGAGGAGTTTAATTACTGCAGTGATTAAAAACAACAACTCTGGTAGCCAGTGGTATTGAGTTAGCTTTGGTTGCTAGGCAACCCACACACTCAAAATTCCATCAATATTCTACTCATTAATTAGAATTAGATCCCAACTTCGGTATGTGGTCCATATGCTAAATTCTCATTTTCTTTTTTTCCTTCCCTACTTATCCTTGAGGTGGTATATTTACTCAATAGCTAGGTAACAAACATTTTAAAAAATTATTTCATTCAACAACTCCATGAAGTAGGCACTATTATCTGCATTTTACAGGTGAGAAAATTGAAATTCAGAGAAGGTAAATAAGTTGTTCAAGGTCACATTGATTATAGCAGAACTCAGATTCTATCCAGATCTGCCTGATTCCAAAGCTTTAGTCTATACCACATTATTCTGCTCCCACCAGAATTTAGGAAATGTAGATCTTAGTCTCCTTTCGGCTACCTAGGTGAACTTGGGCATGCTTATTATCAGAAAAGCAGAGAAATTATCACTACAAGGGAGAAGTGAAAGTACCTCCTGGGACAGAAGAATAGAGTAATGTGGAAGACATTTTGAAATTATATAGGATCTGGAGGTCAGGAAATCAAGAGAAGAAGGAACTCCATTTTGGCCATGTTTAACCTGATGCTCTTGGTCTGGCAGGATTCACAGCAGAAGACATGGGTGGGATGGATGGAGAGAGATTTAACAGTTACAGGCACACAGGACAACACTGAATAAAGAATGGGGTTGGCAAGATTATCCAGAAGCTAAGAATGGGGAGAAATGAAGGTCAAAGCTAAGTGTCCTTGATGAGGGATTTTAGACAGAACTTTCAGGCTGTGCTATCCAATATGGCAGCTGCTAGCCATATCTGACTTTTTCTTTTGGGTACTGGGGACTGAACCCAGGGGTGTGCTACCTCTGAGCTACACCCCCAGCCTTTTTTTTTTTTTAATTTTGAAACAGGGTCTCACTAAGTTGCTGCAGGCCTCACTATATTGCTGAGGCTGGCTGTGAACCTGTGATCCTCCTGTCTCAGCTTCCCAAGTAGTGGGATTACAGGTGTGAGCCACTACCCCTGACTCATAACTACTGACCTTTGAAATGTGGGTCTTTGAAGTAGGATGTATTATTCACAATATATTTGAAGATAAAACAGTATAGAAGGAAAGAATGTCTGTAATAATTTTTATATTTATTATATGTTGAAATGAGTGCTTTGGAGGCAGTGGATTAAATAAAAATATTATTAAAGTTATTTCCATGTGTTCTTACTTTTATAAATATGTTGCTACTGGAAATTTTAAAATTATAAATATGGCTTACATTTTTATTGGACAATGCTGGTCTAGAGACTCTCAAGTAAGAGAGAGGGGACTTGGAATGATACTGTGCAAACAGGGCATATGTATAATGCATAAATGTATAAATACAGAAGAATGATCCAAGATTATGAAGAGAATTGATATAAATGTAAATGATATTGGCTACAATATGCCACAGTCAGTCAGATGCTACCCAAGGCATAGATGTCACCATCTGGTTTCTGCCTTTGGGGTGACCAATCCCCAGCAGTTCTTGGCCCCTTACCCTACCAAGGGAAGCATATATTTTCTGCTTTTGCCTTAGGAGAGTTCCACTTTCCCAGACAATTAAGTTAATAGGTTTAATTTTCTCATTTTGCCTTCTGATAACTCAGAGAATACATTGGAAGTCCCAGACAATCTTGTAATATTTATACAGGTGACTGGGTTGTGTCCTTCTGGATTCTAGAGGGTCCACACCAGCTTCTGTTTTCATGCAGCGCATGGAGATTCTTCATGTGCCTCTGGTCCTACAGGCAGGAGTACACCTCTGATTCTCCTTTCCAATGAGAGTGTGGAGTCTCCTCAGACTTCTAGAGCATGCCCACAGGCCATGCTGGACTTTTCTGATTCTTATGTCTCAGCTGATGTCACATTTTAATAACTCCAACCATGACTGATCTCTTACTATATCACACACTATGGTGGACAGAATTCTAAGATAGCCCTTAAGATTCCTGCATCCTCCCCCCAACTCCCCACAACCCAGTGTATATGTCCTGTATAATTCCCTTCCCTTGAGGGTGGGCAGAACCTGTTCACAGGATGGGACAGATGTTCCTTTAATTAGGTAACATTATATGACAAATGGTGCTAGAACAGTCATTTCCATGATTATGTTAAACTATGTAGACTTTATCACTGGGCTGGAGAGGGACTGGAAGTCAGAGATGTGCTCCTACTGTCCTGGAAGAAGGTAAACATCTAGGTTGTGACTGTCTAATGGGCCCCTGAGGAAAGGAACTGCAGGCTGCCTCTATGAGCTGAAAGAAACCAACTAACAAGATAACCTTCAAGATAACCAGGAATTGAATTCTCAGTCACCTGAAAGCTTGGGAGAAGATTCCCCTCACAAACTCCAAATGAGAAGCAACGTGTTCCTGACACCTTGATGGCAGGCTTGCTAGCCCTGGAGCAGAGGATCAAACTTAGTAGTGCCTGAATTCCAGAAACTGAGAGAATAAGTGGGTGTTGCTTTATGCCACTAAGTTTGTGGTAATTTAAACCCAGCAACACACACACACACACACACACACACACACACACACACACACACACTTATGACTACTCACTCTACCTGAGGTTTTTCACTAAACTAATAATGTATATTTTGTGATAGATTTAGAATATAGGTCTATGAAGCACAAGACTCTCAATCCTTGCTAAATTTAAATCAGGAAAAGTGGGTGAGAATGGTTTCTCAAGATTATCTGAAAAACAAGATGCTCTTTGAGAGGTCCTAAGAATTATTTAAACTTAAAGCCAGTTGTAGTGACACATGCCTGCAATTCTAATACTTGGGAAACTGACACAGGAGGATCACAGGTTCATGGACAGCCTCAGCAATATAGCTAGGCCCTCTGCAACTTAGTGAGACCTTATTTCAAACAAAAAAATAAAATAGGGCCATGGGTGTAGCTCAGAGGTAGAATGCCTATGAGTTCAATCCCTAGTACCACAGAAATAAAGTAAGAATTACTTAAATTTGCTGTGGTTCTTAGTAGCACTTTAGAGGTCTTTCTTTCATGCAGTAAAGTGGCCCCAACACTATTGAGCATGTGAACACATGAGAACTTCAAGAATGGCTGTGACATTCATTGCCAATTATCCCACATGTTTCACATTTGACTCTCAGGTCAGTCAGTTCTTCATAAAATTCAGCCATTCAGATCAGACAAATATTTGAAGTTACAGACTCATCCAGAGATAGACACTAGAAATACAGACTATAAAAACCCAAAACAGCTGGACATGGTGGCGCACATCTGTAATTCCAGTAGTTGGGAGGCTGAGACAGGAGGATGGCAAGTTCAAGGATAGCCTTAGCAGTTTTGTAAGACCTCCAGTAACTTAGCAAGACCCTGTTTCAAAGAGTGAAAAATAAAAGGGGTTGGCGATGTAGTTCAGAGGTAGAATGCTCCCTGGTTCAATCCCCAGTACAACAACAAACAAACAAAATACAAAGCCCCCAAACAAATAGCTAATTCTCCAAATTGTGTGACTTCAAGGAGGGATGAGCAATGGGATATTAACGCGATATCCAGTGGTCATCATCTGGATATTGCGTTAATATCCCATTGCTCATCATCTTGGCCCTTGTATGCTACTACTAGCCTCTAGCGTTTACTGGAAACCCATTCAGTATGTCAAGTACTTTACAAAGAACCTTAAGATTTCATTTACTCCTCACAACTTCTTAAATAGTCTAATTGTCCCCATTATACAGATGAGAAAACTGAGGTAGGGAGGTTAAGTAGGTAAGTTACCTAAGGATACACAAATGATAAGAGCCCAGATTCACTCCCAGGCAGGCAGATGCAAGTGTGCTCACTTAGCCACCATGGTATGCTGCTTCATATACAACCTGAACCTAAAAATATGGAGTTACTGGAAGAAATCAATGTCACGCTTTTCTCCCTTCAGTAATTTAAATGTCTTCTTAAGAATCTCCAGTTTTTTGAGCCTCAAAGGTTGGGAGCATTGGTTTCACCAGTTGAGTCACTCAGCCCCTATGATTTCTAAACACATTTGATTTGGAGAAGTTGCATTAATCGCTCCTTCTCAAGCTTGCCACTTGACTAAATAACTGCTAGGCTCTGGTCATGTCCTTTGGGCTTCTCTGTGTTCTGGAAATGGTTAAAAGCACAAGCAGGAAGCCATTCCTTTCTTATCAGCTGCTATGACAGCATGTAGTAAGTGTATCAGAGAGATTCCTGATGAAAGGTGTAAGAGAAGCTAGGTACATTAAGCAGTCTTATTTTGTAATATAAAGTGACAGACACTTGCATTTCCCTTTACTCCAAGAGACCTACTGCAACAAATGAACTCACTTTTTTTATGCTTAGGCCAGGTTCTCAAGTTCCTTCCTGACAGCTCTCATGGGATCTTGTTTGCTAGCTAATTGGTATATAGTCTTTTTTCATTTTATGGGCTAATAACCAGGTGGACCACACGCCTGCATCAGGTGAGGCACTTCTGTCCCTTCATCACAATTGGGCACCTTTACGATATGAAATGCCAAAGACAGGTATCATCTTTATTGTTTCAATAGCATGACACTTGGCAATTCTCTGCTAACTATAATCAACCAGAGTCAATTCTGCTATAGAATAACATGTGATCCTAAAAAAAAAAAAAAAAAACAAAACAGTGCACTATGCCAAATGATGCAATAAAAACTAAAGGGTTTATAAGAAAAATGGGGTTAGAGATGTAACAATTAAAATCTTCACCATTGGCAAAATTTTGAAAAGACGGGAATTTAATAAAAAAAAAGAATAGCAGCATACTTTTATATATGTTAAATAGGTAAAAATACATAAATATGGTATTTGACTTTAAAGAGGCTTGCAGTTTGCTTAGGGAAGTGGCATGAGAGGTTTGCATCTGTGAGTTATTGTGAGGTGGTGGAAGGAGAGGGAATAACAAATGTCCATCTCTCACAGCCATAAGTTCTGGTGCATCTTGCTCCTTTTGGAATGTATGTCCCTGGATGTATGCATTTATAATAGATACCTGTCTCATTAAATTGAAATTTGGATCCAATGTGCAGCCTTCTTCAATTGCTTTCTTATCATTGCTGGAAATTATTTTGTCTTAGCCCTACAAGAGTTGACAACTAGTGACGTTTGAAACCACCATCCCAGCCACAAATAGGGCTCAAAGGAATGTCCCTGCAGCATGGTGAAGCCCCCTTTATGATGGGTGCAAAGAGCCAGCAGTTTCCCTCTGCTTGTGAGAAACTGTTCACTGTTTAGTACTCAAACCACACCCCAGCCCCCGATCTTTCTGTCTCTTTTGCTTCTTTCAGTCTTGCTGTTACCAACTTACAGGACCTGAAGTTATTCCAGCTGTGTACTTTTCTTTTTAATGTGTTGCCTCAGGTGATCCACAATGTGAATTATTTCCTTATTCCTGCTGCTCAAGAGATAACACTTATCCTCTTCTTTCAAAATGCTTATTTCCAGCTTCTCTTCAATATGAAAGCCTTCCTTTTATATATACTATTTGGCATTTATGAACCAAGATGCTTAGATATGTGCAGGATGTTGAAGAGACATCTCTTTATATAGGAAAGTTCACAATTGTGAGAGAATAGCAAAACATGACCTTGGACGATAATACATGGTGAACTAGGGTAGCTGGTAGACGTCTGAGATGTGTTCATGTTTGCATTTCGTGTCTTACTCCATGGTTTAGTTCAGTTGGTTGCAATTTAATGCATTTACCCCATCTTTCTTGTGGAATAAATCATGCATAAGCAAACATTAAAGTTGCTTTCTGTTCAAAGTGTTGCCTAATATGTCAGTTGTGTTGGAACAATGCTTACCTTCAAAACATGCGTGATCGCAAAACTGACTGTATTGTTAACTCTCAAATGGTCATGAAGATATTATTAATCAATACATGCAATAATTCAGATTCCTGCCCTCATGGAGCTTGCATTTCAGTGACATTCAAATGTTGACACTATTTAAGCTTAGTTTCCAAATTATGAGGTCCATTTTATATAACAGAAAGTGTACCCTATATAAAATAAACCACTTAAAACTCACTAGGGTCAGTTGTTGCATACCAAATTGTAGATAAATGCTACATTTAAAAAGACAATCTAGTGCCCGCTTCGGCAGCACATATACTAAATTTGGAATGATACAGAGAAGATTAGCATGGCCCCTGCGCAAGGATGACACAAATTTGAGAAGAGTGCCATACTTTTTATGATTACAATGCATCAATTAAAAAAAAAAAAGAAATGTGAAAGGCAAAACAATACAACTTCTGGGAGAAAAAAAATAAAATAATTAATAAAGGAAACACTTCCACTGAGGGGGGGCAATCTAAAGTCTTAAAGGTCAGAAAGCAAACAGGCTTGTTTTTTAGAGCTCCCCTGAGAGACTAAAATATTTCCCCCAGTTCTAAAACATCATGTGCCTCTGGGGGAGAACATTACATAGTAGTATATATATCTGTTTCTGGATAACAAGAAGTAGGTTCATCCATTTATCTAGGAATAAATAATTTTTAATTAGTATTTTTTCTTTCCAGACCTTTGGCAACAAAACTTATCATGTCTAAAGAATATATTGAAACTCTTCTCTCTCTCTTTCTCTCTCTCTCTCTCTCTCTCTCTCTCTCTCTCTCTCTCTCTCACACACACACACACACACACACACACACACACACACACAAAACCCTATCATTCTTTTATTGATTTAAGTATATAGACCTAAGTTACACAAAATTGGAAAAATTCACTGTTTCATTAACTAATTAAAGAGTTTCATTAAGTAATTAAATAATGACCAATAGGATTCATCCCTTTATTAAATTAGCCCATGAAAACATTTTGTCAACACACTGACCTTTAATTTCTCACCATGTTGACATCATTGCACATGTGAATCATCTATTAGTCAAAAATCCCTGTGAAGACACATCTGTAGCTTTCTGTTTTATGACCTTAGTTCCACAAGAACTTTTTTCTTTCTTCCTGGTACTGGGATTGAACCCAGGGGCATTCTACCTCTGAGCTACATCTCGAGCCCTTTTTAAATTTTTTGTTTTAAAACAGGTTCCTATTAGGTTGCTGAGAGTCCTGCTACATTGTTGAGGCTGGTCTCAAACCTGTGATCCTCCTGTCTCAGCTTCCCAAGTGTTGGGATTTCCTTTTTTTTTTTTTTTTTTTTTTTTTTTTTTTTTTAACGAATATGAGGTTGTGAACATAGAAGAGGGCAGTGTGATATAGTAAAAGTTCAGACCTGTACACAAAAAGGAATTGGATTCTATTCCTGGTCAAAGATAGTACACTAGTTGATGTATTTCTATAAGTTGCCAAGATCTTGTGTAAATTAGAACACACATATGAACAGAAAGCAAAGCATAGCTTCTATAACAAGCTAAAATTCCAAACAGAAGGTTTAAAAGTGTTTTATCTTTTTTTTTTTTTTGGTGGAGCTTATATTTCTTTTCATAACAGAGGAAATAAGGAACTATCGATCATTCACGCACTGTGGCTTCCAGAACAATTCTAATGTAACATGTGTTTGGAACTTGATTTTCAACACCATCCATCCCGTCTTGAATGGAGGAAAAATATAATAAATAATAACAACCAACATCTGCTTGGTAACCTGCATGAAGTGCTCTGTGCCATTTCACAGCTACAGGAATATTGAGACGAGGGAGAAGAAGCTATTTTCCTGTTTCAAGCACAGAAACCTTTTCACGATCATCTTTATAAAAGACTTGCCCAAGTTAGAATCCTCTGGTCCTCCTCCCTGACCTGTTGTAGTTACATGGTACATTTTCATTTTCATTTATGAATAAATTAATTTTTTTTTATGTGTGGTACTGGAAATTGAACCCAGGTATGTTCTACCTCTGAGCTATACCTCAAGCCCTATATTTTTAAATTATGAAACAGTGTCTCACTGAGTTATGGAGGGTCTTGGTATAAATTTCTGAGGCTGGTCTCAAACCTTCTCTTCTCCTGTCCCTCAGCCTTCTGAGTACTGGGATTACAGGTGTGCCCTATCATGACCGGCTGAGTTACTTTTTTTTTTTTTTGCGGTACTGGGGATTGAACCCAGGGGCATTCTATCTCCAAGCTACACCTCCAGTCCTATTTTTTTTTTTTTTTTTTTGTGGTACTGGGAATGGAACTCAGAGGCATTCTACCTTGGAGCTATACCCCTAGTCCTATTTTTTTATTCTTTATTTTGAAACAGGGTCTCACTAAGTTGCGGAGTGCCTCACTAGGTAGCTGAGGCTGGCCTTGAACCCGGATCCTCCGGTCTCAGCCTCCCGAATGCTGGGATTACAAACGTGCACCACCATGCCCGGCTTCCAGTCCTATTTTTTATTCTTTATTTTGAAACAGGGTCTCACTAAGTTGCGAAGGGCCTCACTAAGTAGCTGAGGCTGGCTGCGAACCCGGATCCTCCTGTCTCAGCCTCCCAAGTACTGGGAATACAAGTGTGCACCACCATGCCCGGCTTGAATTACATTTTTAATCACTAGACAGTCACAGTGAATGCAAAAGAAAATAGGGGGAATTAACACAGAATGCAACTGATATGGAGGACAAAGATGAGACACTGTAAGAATTACTAGTGTCATTAAAGTAGAAAATTATAAAATGAGAACAAGCACTCATAATGGAAAAAAATCATCCAGAAATTAAGAACTACAGATTATTCCAATAGAAAGTAACAAGTTCCATGGCGGAGGGGGACAAAGATGCAGAATTTAACCATGATGTAGCTAATTGAGTTTGTAAACTTCAAGAACAGAAAGAATACTTTAAGCAAGTCAGTTGCATGGGGGAAAATTTTGAGGCTGACGTTAGACTTCTTTACAGCCACAATGGTTACCAGAAATTAATGGAGCAAGACCTACATAATTCTGAGATAAGGAAACTGTGGCTCAAAAATGTTACAACCAGGCAAAATGATAATTCAAGTATAGGAATAAAAGATGGACATTCCAAATATAAAAAGACACAGGAAATGAGCCCTTCTTGTAAACACACAAACATATAACAACAACAACATTAACAACAAATGGTGACAAAAATATAAGAAAGGATGAGTCAAAATTTAAAAGTTGATATTTAAGATGCTATGGTAAAAGGACCAGTGATCGGCAGTGATTCTATACAGTTATAAAACTAAGACTAGATAATATTTGAAATGATGCTTATAAAACACAGTACAGCCAGGTGTGGTGGCGCACGCTTGTAATCCCAGCATTCGGGAGGCTGAGACCGGAGGATCCGGGTTCAAGGCCAGCCTCAGCTACCTAGTGAGGCACTCCGCAATTTAGTGAGACTCGGTTTCAAAATAAAGAATAAAAAATAGAGCTGGGGGTGTAGCTCGGAGGTAGAATGCCCCTGAGTTCCATTCCCAGTACCGCAAAAAAAAAAAAAAAAAAATTAATTAATTAATAAATAAAACACAGTACAAATGTTATAGATCCTCATAATATGAAAATATAAATACATGAAAAAACTGGGGATATAAGAGGTGAAACTAGAGGATATATAGTCCAAAAATGTCAGCACTTTGTTTTTTCTAACAGGGACACAGGGCTGTCTAAACGAATATATGTTTCCAATAATCTGATCTTGAGATGTATCCAGAAGCTTTTTAATTTGAAAGATTTGTTTAGGACACATTATTTCTTAGGTAGTAGAAATACTGATGTTAAGCCCAACAATTCCTTTACTTTCACTAGTTTCTTCTTCTGTTAAAATATACATTTTTATTTAAAAGGCATCTATATTATTATCCTGAGAAAAGAAAAGCTTTAGATAAACTGACAGTTCGAGAAAAAAAAAAAAAAAAAGATACATGAATCAGGCATCACTTGGGACCAGAGGAGGTTCAGAGAACACCGCAGTGTGAGCGGCAAAGCTTCTGTAAGCCCAAGGTGGAGGCAAAGCAAAGTAGAGGAATCACGCGCTGGCTCAGACAGGCACCTGCCTCATTTGGCCATGGTGCAATGAGTTGGCTGCCTGTGATTAGCAAAAACTCTGCTATTTGTTACCAAAAATACATATTTTTAAATTAGGTTTCAATTTGTTTACATACAAAATTGGGTTGCAATTTGCTATTATAAAAGAACTCAAAGGAGGCAAATGGCCTCCTGCTTACTTAGTAATCCTGTTTTTCATAAAAAGAACTTTTCTTTTATCCCTATAAATATCTTATTTGTATAAATGCACAGAAAGACATATGGAATGATTTTCACTTGATGTTAAAGAGGAGTATTCCCAAATGGTGGAATACTATTTTTCCTGTTTGTTTTTTTTTTTAAATAAATAACATCTGCATTGTTTACATTCTTTATTCTTTATAATGATTTTAGAAACCAATAAGGTAATTTTACATTAATTAAAAAAATTTTTTTGGTGGCACTGGGGATTGAACCCAGAGGCATTCTCCCTTTGAGCTACACCCCCAGCCCGATTTTATTTCTTATTTGGAAACAGGGTCTCACTAGGTTGAAGAGAGTCTCATTGCTTGCTAAGGCTGTCCTCAAACCTGTGATCCTCCTGTCTCAGTCTCCCAAGTATAGGGATTACAGGCATGTGCTACCATGCCTGGCTTAAAAATTTTTAAATATAAAAATGTCAAATAAGTATATCCCCATAATCCCAATACTGGGAGGCTGAGACAAGAGGATTTCAGGTTCAAGGCCAGCCTCAACAACGTAGTGAGATCTTGTTTCCAAACAAATAAAAAGGGCTGGGGGTGTAACTTGGAGGTAGAATGCCCCTTGGTTCAGTCCTCAGTACCAAAAAATTCTTTTTTAAATAAAAATTCCTGAACCAAACAATCAGAATAAACATTAATGTTATGTTTTCTTTAGATATTTTCGTAATATCAATGATCACCATGGATTTTTCTCTTCAGATCAATCTCTGCCCATCCATTCCCTGTATGTAATCTGTGTCTATCCCTATTTAAATATCTGAAACACATATACTAATAAAAATATATAACTTGAAGCCAGGTGTGGTGGAGCACACTTGTAATCCCAGTACTTGGGAGGCGAGACAGGGGGATCTGCAAATTCATCATCAGCCGCAGCAACTTAGTGAAGCTCTGTTTCAAAATAAAAAATAAAATAGGGCAGAGGGTATAGCTCAGAGATAAAATGCCCCTGGTTTAATCCCCACTATTATAAAATATAAATATATATATATATATGTGTGTGTTATGTGTGCATACATATATATATATTAAAATGGAGTATTTAATTAGAAATGTCTCTTATAATGTATTTTATTTTTCAGATTTACACTTAAATTTTTCTTGAGGAGCAATTTGAAACATACACAAACACAGAGAAAATAAGATATAATAAAATTATTACCCCATATAATAATTACTCAGATTAAAAAAATATCAAGATTTTGTTACATCGAAACTTCAAAATTAAAACTAAACACCACAACCTACTACAGTTTGTTCGGCCAACAAAAAAAACATCTCCTACAGCAGGCGCGGAGAACAGAGATTAGCTGTGCAGATCAGCGCAGGGTGCAGATCTTATGTGCACACCAAGCCTCCTTGGAGTCACAGGGGCTCTGCAATCCAACCTTTGTTACAGGTTGAGAATCCCTGATGATCCAGGAAGTGTTTCAAGTCTCAGATTAAAAAAAAATAATAATAACTGTATAGACTTTACTAGTTGAGTGTCCTAGTCTAAAAAGACAAAATCTGAAACATTCCCAAATCTGGAACTTTTTGAGCATCCTATCAGTACTCAACAAGTTTCACATTTTGGAGCAATCTGGATTTCAGATTAAGGATGCTCAATCAGTATCAGCACTGCTCAGAGCAGATGAGGCTCAGAGAGATGCAGATTCTCAGGGAAGCTTAGCCAGATGCTAGTCCTTCCAGGACTGCTCCACACTCCCTTGGGGAGCCCACCTTGGCCAGCATCAGTGTAGGAGAGCCACTGGAGTTTATTGTTCTGTTAAAGAACACAAAACAAGGTCTCACTTTAGGTGAGGTATGGACTAATCCCTGGATTCTCTGGGTTGAAGGAGGACCCAGCATTGTTATACTATAGGTAATGTTAATTTAACAATTTGTAGTTATTTACTTTATTTAGAAAACACCTGTTGTAACTTTCACCTGACATTTTCCTATAACTGCTCAGACAAAAGGGAGAAACATTTTCCCTTTTCCCTAAAAAAAAAAAAAAAAAAAAAAAAAATCTAGTTAGAGATTCAATATATTCTTCTATTAATTAGAGGTAAATTTATTCTGTATAGCCCATAATCCCAGCTGACTCATACTATAATTATAAAAAATAAAATGTTGATTGCAATTTGGAGGCCTGAAAATCTATCAGATATTTTCCAAAGCAGTTTTGAAATTACTTGCCTGCCATATTGCTTATGTGTTGTTATATACTATAGCAAATGCTTCACAACACTTTGATCTTTCAGACAGACTTTCAAAATAAGCAGGCATGAATGCTCTAGCTAGTGTGTAAACCCTATTAGTCAGTCCTGTAGTAAGTAGTACAGGATTTTGGGTTTTCATGACACACTTTAATTTAATAACATATACTGTAACCATTTAGAAGCACAATGATTCAGCTATTTTGAGAGACTTGTTGATATGATAAACTCAACTATCAAATATGTCCCATCTAAATGTACAAAAACTTGCCAGGCACGGTGGTGCATGACTGCAATCCCAGTATTTGGGAGGCTAAGACAGGAGGACCGCCGGTTGAAGGACAGCCTCAGGAAGTAGTGAGACTCTCATCAACCTGGTGAGACCCAGTCTCACTAGGGCTGTAGAATGCTGAATGCTTCTGGGTTCAATGGTTTAATCCCCAGTAAACACACACACACACACACGCGTAAATAAAAAATAAATGTACAAAATTTTGAGGGCAAATAATATCTAAATTTCAATTAATGTTTGTATTCCCAACTCTTTTTTGGGGGGAGATACTCAGGACTGAGCCCAGGAGCATTTTGCCTCCAAGCTACACCCCCAGCCCTTTTTATTTTTTGTTTTGAAACAGAGTCTCACTAGATTCCAAGTCTTGCTATGTTGCTGAGGCTGGCCCTGAACCTGAGATCTTCCTGTCTCAGCTTTGCACATATTAGGATTACACATGTGCTTGTATTCCCAATTGGCTTGTATCCCTAACTCTTGAAGACACATAAGATCAGCTAGATCTCTTTCGTTCTGCAAATTTGAAAGTTGAGATCCAATTTTTTGTTTACAATAGTTCTTGTTTGGTTTTCTACTGCCGCAAATAATGCCAAGTTTCTGTACTATCATACAAGAGATATTTTCATGCAACAGACCTTAGAATTAAAAAGTAAGAGAAAAATAGTCATTAAACTTAGTATATAACAGGGAGCAATAATTTTTTAGGGTTGCCATAAAACTCAACTGCAGTTTGCAGCTTTGCAAATTCAAAATGATGTAGTACAAAAATTAGAGTGAAAAGTCAGGAAGTTTAGTAATTCAAATTATGTTCAAAACTGGGCTTCTTAACGTACTAACAGATTTATGAAATAAACTTTAAAATTATTTACACACAGTATTTTTTCACCTTCTGCAATTGTCTCCTGGCTAATACTTTTTTCCCCCTAGCCCTCTTGCTATATTTTGATTTTGTGCCTTTAATCTTTTCCTAAAATATAGACCTTCAAAACTGTACCACTGTAACCTACTGTGGTGAGGAAAAAAATTCAGTGGTTTGCAAATTTCATTTTATGTTTTTTGGCAGGGGGCTCCTCAAGTGTGGAAAACAGGTCAGAGGTACCTTTGATGAGCAGCTTTTTCGTGTCCTCCAACTCCGTGTGAAAACACTGACCATAGTCAAGGCCTTTGCTTACGGTCAGGGGAAAGGAAACTCCTGGCAGTGGCCTGACTTCCCCAAGGCGAAATCCAAGACGGTCACCTGCTTTCCTCCCTTTGCAAATCTCTTCTTTTCTTTGGACTATACTGCCTGGGGCACAGATGGCCTCGCGGGAGATCTGGGAGGACGCCTCGCCTGGAAGCTTGTGGACCGACGACCGGCGATCCCCGGGGCGGCGCGGGCCAACCCGCGGACCCCGAGCCCGAGCGGCGGGAGCGCGGCGCCGCAGACGGCCTGGCACCTGCGCGGGGGTCGGCGACCCGCAGCCCCCACCCCGGGGCGGGGCCCGCCCGAGCCAAGCCAGGCGCGCAAAGTTGCCGCCGTGGCCGCGCGGTGCCCGGGTGCGCACGGCGGCGGAGGCCCCGGCTCCCGCTTACCTGTCCTTGCCCGACCTGCGCCGGGCGCCGGCCTCGAGCCGCACAAGTTTCCCCGGAGCGCGCAGGGAGCCGGCCCTCCCCGAGGCGGGCGCGGCGTGACCGCAGCCGCTTCGCAGCAGCGCCGAGGCGCGGGCGGGCGGGGGCCGGCGCGGGCGCGCGCTCCGGGGCGCAGGAGGGCGGGCGCGGACGGCCCAGCTCCCCCCACGCGCGCCCGGAGCCGTCGGTGCCGCACCGCGGGGCAAAAGGCTGGGAATCCTAGTGGCCGCCGCGGACCAAAGTTTCGCAAAGCGTTCTTCCCTAAGTGTACGGTTTCTAAAATGAATCCAGAATTCGCTATTACACTACGCAGAGAGCGACGGAGCTGACCACTAGGATAAAAAGCAACTGTCCCTCTGCCCTCTCACCCCCTGCGCCCCGTACCCTATGATAAAATGAGTTAAACGACCAGAGGGGGAGCGGGAACATTTGGGTGTTTAGGACAGAAGCAGGTTAATGTCTTTATTCGAATCAATGAATATGGGTAAATGGATTAAGAACATACGCCATCATAAAAGGAAAACTTAAAAACGCAAATGACAAAAAAGTTCAAATAAGTAACGAGTGAATGCATGTAACTTAAAGTGATAATGTAGTACATTTTTTTCTTCCTATGAAATTAGCAAAAGTTTCTTTTGCTTGGGTGACCAAATCACGTGGTAGTTAGTGAGGAACCCATGAAGCACAGCTTATTCAAGGATTTCCTCTATATCCTTGTTGGACTCTTTATTTTTTTAAAAAAATTTTCTTTTATAACTAAGTCCAGGAACAAACATTTATTGAGTAATCAGTATCTCTTTTGAGCCTCAAAATAATCACAAAAAAATAATGAATGTAGATAACAAAATGAACTTATGTTGATGCTAGAACTAAGGGTCAAAAATACCCATATTCCTACATCCATAATTGGCCAGAAACTACTGGACTCTCAGATCTTTGCTCTTACTCTTCATTCTAGGGATTTGCTCAAATGTTGGAAATTCAGTTTGAACTGGATGTAGTCCATGAAATAAATATATATGTATGTATGTGTGTCTGTGCATATACGTGTGTGTGTGTGTGTGTGTGTGTGTGTGTGTGTGTGTGTTAGAAATACAGCTAGAGAAATGAGAAAGCTATGAGCTTTGGGGTCAGATCTAGTCTAGGTTTAGATTTGACTTCTACATATAAGCCCAGTACTCTGGAGGCTGAAACAGAAGGATCACAGGTTCAAAGCCAGCCTGAAAGACATAGCAAGACCCTGTTTCATAGCTCAGAGGTAGAATGCCCCTAGGTTCAATCCCCAGTACCAACCAACGAGCAAATAAATGAATATAAATTAGAGAATTATATTAAATTTAAAAACTCAGAAGCAAAAAACTAGCTATGTGACAGATTCCCTGTGATTCTCAGCAACTGATCTCTTGGTGGAGTCCCTCCTCTTGAGTGTGGCTATGACCTGTCACTTGTGACTGGCTTCTAAATGATAAATATAGCAAAGCTGATGGATGCCACTCCTGTGACTACAATACATTATAAAAGACTCCCTCTTGCTAGCAGACTCCTTCTAGACTGTTCTGACTGGCGTGATGAGGTAAGCAACCATGCTGAGGACATGGGTGTGGTAAGAAAGTATGGATGGCCTCCAGAGCTGAAAGGCAGCCTCTGGCCAGCAGCCAGCCAGCCAGTGGGAAGTCAGGGCCCTGTTTCCTACAAAGCTAAGAAAATGAACTGATCAAGAGTCTAGGTGATCCCAGAAGTAGCTTCTTCCCCATTTAAGCATCCAGGTGAAAACAAAAACCAGATGGTACCCTAATTGCAGTGTTGTGAAACCCTAAGTAGCAGATCCACACTTGGGCTCTAGCTTCACCCCAACATTGTGAAAGTATACACAGATTGCAGTTCCTTCCTTTGTACATGATGTGTAAAATATTGCCCTGTTGTGTTCTGATTTTTTTTTTTCTTTTGCATGCACTTTCCTGTCTCAATTACAGCAGTCTCCACCAGAAGGAAACTCTGATGGAATGGTGCCACACGGGACCTAGGCTCCCTGGGACTTCAGGTCCACAGTCACTCTCTCTCGCACAGTCACTCTCTCTCGGGTCTTTCCAGTTCTTCCTTTCACTGAAACTGCTGTGGCTGCACAGGAACACAGTCAGTTCTGTGTACACAGCTCAAGTTCCACAGCAATGTGGGGATTATGGTGAAGATCTAGGAGCTGGTGAGGTTCTTAAATGAGAACTCACTTAATCCACTTATCTTTGGAAAGCTTTAACTGGAGCCTTCCAAAAAGTTCTCAAAAAAAAAAGTATCACCTTTTCCTTCCCCTTGACATCAACTTGCTTCTCCTCTAGCCTCAACCTTTGGGTTCTTGCTAATGTACTTTCTTGCACATCTCCTCTGCTTCCAGATACAATCCAGCCTGGCTTGCTCCCCCCTTTCCCTCCCTTTCTTCTTTTCATGCTTCTTTGAGTTTTTAATCCCTCAACAAGCCGGGCGTGGTGGCACATGCTTGTAATCCCAGCATTCGGGAGGCTGAGACCGGAGGATTTGGGTTCGAGGCCAGCCTCAGCTACCTAGTGAGGCACTCCGCAACTTAGTGAGACCCTGTTTCAAAATAAAGAATAAAAAATAGGGCTGGGGGTGTAGCTCGGAGGTAGAATGCCCCTGAGTTCAATCCCCAGTACCGCAAATAAATAAATAAATAAATAAATAAATAAATAAATCCCTCAACAATTCTCCCTAGCTTTCTTCCTCTATAGCCTTCATTCTCTTTTTATCATTATATATTTTTACTATACAAATAATACATGAATATATCATGTACTAATATATATTGCATGACATCAAACTATATTTGTCAGTTATCTTCAGACAACAACATAGCTTGTAGCTATTTCTCTCTCTCTGTATATCTATCTATATAATGATTGCACATTATTATATTATTAGTATATCACAATGTATCCATCCCCTTAACTATTTAGGTTGTTAAATAGTCTAGTATTTTAACAAACCAATGCTGTGTGTGGGACTCCTTGGGCATATAGATGCTGATCTCACCTCCAAAGTGGAATTCTGAGTTATGTCCATTTTCATTACATTACTGCTGACACACTGTTTTCCAAGTGGTTGTGACAGCTTACACTCCTGCCAGCTTCGTAGGAGCATTGTATTCACAAAATAACTGCCAAAACTAAACTGGACAGTAGATCTTTATGTACAATCAGCAAGATAAAGTGAGGCTGAAGCACAACTAGTTCTGAGGTTGGACCATTAATTCTGCTGTTGTCCACGTGCATAAGTGGGGTGGGTCATGCTTTAACTTCCAGATGAGCAGAGCCTAGAGGCTGAGGATTCATTTTAATTTCTGTTAGTCTCCTTAGGTTTTAATATTAACCATACTTTTGAGGCTGTAATTAAGATGATAAGATGATTTAGATGTTAAGTATAATTGCTTTTTTTTGGGAAAGAAGGAAATATCTGATTCCTTAAAGATGTCAGACTGAGTTCTTTGTATATCCTAGATATTAAACCTCTATCTGAAGTGTAACTGGCAAAAATTTTCTCCCACTCTGTAGGTTCTCTGTTGAGGTTCTTGACAGTTTCCTTTGCTTTGCAGAAGCTCTTCAGTTTCATGCAATCCCATGGATTGATCTTCCTAAGGGTTGCTTGTGCTTTGGGGGTCCTGCTGAGAAAGTTTT
>PVLC010020399.1:0-29287 GCA_004027655.1 Graphiurus murinus | reverse complement strand
TTTCTGGGTTCCACTTGTTTTCTCCTTTCTCATCCTAGGGAGTGGTTTGTGTCTCTGATGACTATGTTGAGAGGCCCTTTTCCTGGCCTGGAAGGCCAGAAGGGGAGGCTGAGAGGTGTGGAGGACAGGGTTGCAGAGCTTGGGATGAGAGGCCTCCAAGTGGAGAGAAGGCGCAGGCTGAAGGCGCCACATCCCTAAGCAGGGAGCGCAGGACTCCTCCAAGTGCGGCCCAAGGATCGCACGCAGCGAGCTGAGCCTGGAGACTGGCCGAGGAGAAGCTGGGCCAGAGGGAGGAGGGGAAGAAGGAGAATTGGAGAAGTGCCCACGGATTGGGAAGGCTTTTTCTTCTGATGCTCACGGTGGCTCCTGGACATTTTCTCCTTTTCGGATGGACATGTCGGAGGTCGGGAGAGGAGTCTTTTGCCTCCATAACCTCCCTATTGGGGCTCCTAAAATCCTTGGGGAGCTCTCAAAGTGCACACGTGCCAAGGAGGTTGGTGTCTTCAAAGAAAAAAAGCAATGTGAAAGCATCCATAGGTTTCTTAAGAAACGTTTCCTTTGGCTCACCACTCCAGGTCCCTAAGATAGGTAATAAAATACAGGTGGTGCATCCCTAGCCCTGCAAATCTGAAATCCAAAATGCTCCAGACTCTGAAGCTTTTTGAGCACAACCATGATGGTACAAGTGGAATATTTCATACCATAAAACTTTGTTTCATGCACAAGATTATTAAAATATTGGTAAAATTACCTTCAGACTACATGTATAAGATGTGCATAAAACATAAATAGCCAGGAGTGGTGGTATACACCTGTAATCCCAGTACTTGGGACTCTGAGACAGGAGAATCGCAGGTTCAAGGCTAGGCTCAGCAATTTAGAGAGACCCTCAGCAATTTAGTAAGACCCTGTTTCAAAATAAAAAGAGCTGGGGGTGTAGTTCACAAGTAGAATCCCCTGGGTTCAATCCCCCAGGAGAGAGAGAGAGACAGAGAGAGACAGAGAGAGAGAGAGAGAGAAAGGAGAATTTTGTGTTTAGATTTGGGACTCCAAAATATGTCATTGTGAATATATAAATACCTCCAAACCTGAAAAAGTCTGAAATCTGAAACATGTCTTGTCCCAAGTGTTTTAGGTAAGGGACACCCAACCTGTATCTAATTTTCTGAGTGCATCTTAAAAAAGACTTGTTAAAAGTCCACTTCTCCTAAATTTCTCCTCACCGCCACGCCTGCTCCCTTCTTCTTTCTTAAACTAAACAACAGCACACCGAGTCTAGGTGCAGGTCAGGCCTTTGAGATCCTCCACCTCTGGAAGACAGGGGCCTGGATAAAGAGCATCTTGGTGCTTTCGGTGGCCTTTGGGAGTGCCTTGTCCCCCTTCTGAAGGTTCCTGAGCTATTGTTAAGTGTCATTTAATTGAGCTGGAATCATCATTTGGGAGCAGCTGGGGAGGAAATGAAAACACAGAAACCTCTCAATAGACCCCGAGATGTAAGCGGAAAGGGAGAGATCTGAACGCCTTAGAGGATAATTCCAGAAAGTAGGGAGGAACAAAGGACTTGCAGGGCAAACAGCCTCTGAGAGAGTCTTAGGAAACAGCGGCGTCCGCTGAAGACTGCAGGAAGGAGGGAGGACACAGTTACTATCCGAGGACTCCAAAAGACGTATTGTGCTGGCCCTGCGCCAGGTACACAAGACTCTCTGGCAAAGATTCCCAGGGCTCTTCTGTGAGGCAGAGATCACATGTGTGCTGAAAATGTGTTCTTTCTCTGGGTTCGAGGTGACAGACAGCCATATCACATGCCATCCCTTTTTTTCTATTCTGGCCCCAGCAAGGCAATAAACCAAGTCATCACCCAGTCTGTCTCAACCATGTGGTTTTTCCAGCCAGCTGAACAAAATATTTTCAGAATGTGGAATGTAAACAAGGCTCCTACTGTTAGCAATTCTGTGTCATTTACTTGTGGTTTATTTTATTTTACTTTTAAGTCACATTTAAATTCAAAAGGTTGCCAGCCTGCATGGGGCATGTAAACAAATCAGAAATATAGATTAGAATTGCAACTGATTAGTTCGCCGGGCAAGTATCTGTGTAAATGGAAGGAGGGGTGGATTCTATTATGCTCCTGGGATATTGCTTCTCTGCAGGAAATTCCATTGCGGAAGGGGCTTTGAAAGCAATGACTTTAGTCATTTGCGTGTTCTGCACACTGGTTACAGTAAAGGCTAATAGGATGTTCAGCGGAACCTCCACCTGAGCTCACGAGGCAGCATTTCAGGGAGGGAAATGTCCCTCGAACACACATTAGCAGACAGTGATCACAGAACGTACGTAGCGCCTGCTCTGGAAGATGCATTTTTACGAAAATACAATTTTCCACATCCATTATTCCCCGTGGCTTAAAAGTATATGTCTCTAGTGCATGAAGCTAAGTGATAAAGGTTGCATGAACCCTCTGGTACTTGCTGAGAATTCACATCAAGCCTTGCCTTTGTTTATAAATTTCCTCGGAAACGCGTCCTATCTTCCCAATCAATAGGGAGACAAATGAGGCGTTACAGTTTCATTATATGCCCATGGGCCTGCAGAAGTAATGTTTCCCTCACACAATGTCACAAATTGTACATTTTCTAAAATTTTGTTAACATTTCAGTTGCACTATGTCTTCTTTTTTTTTAATGTTACTTGCTAGTAAGCTAACAGTAAAATTACCTAATTAGATACTTCTTTGAATTTTTCTGGTATATTCTGAATGGGGGTCAAGTAGCAATCCAGGGGTCCTGAAAGAGTCAAGCAAAGCAGACGTGGATCAGGCCAGCTGGCTCAGTCCGTTCCTTGCTCGCCTGCCACTTCCTCCTTCACTCAAAAGTAATTGGTTTCCAGTTCATCCAATTAGTCTCGTCACACTTTCTCAAGCAATACCAGCTGTATCATGACTCACGAAAGAATCTTCCTCTGAATAAAGTCCCAGGGAATAAGGCTGTGTGCCCCACAAGATCAGGCACCTGGGGGACTGGATGAACAGTCAGCTTGAACCACAGATTATCTGGGTCATTTGGCAAAAGGAAAAGCAACTTCCTCTGGCAAGTGAGATTTGAAAAAGTTCTCATCCAAGAAGGAGAAATAGATAGCTCATGAAGGGGGACTTAAGGTGACCTGGGAGGTGGGGGGGAGAGGGGCATGATCTGTGTTCTGAGTGGCTCTGCCGATGGGTTCTGGTTCCACACCTGAGATTCTGACAAAGAGCAAAACTCCATTTTTTCACAGAAACCCTGAAACCCAGTAGAACACTCCTCCAGCCAAACAAGCAGAAGTTTGACTTTCCCGTACATTTCTGGATTCTTTTACAAACAAAAATTTTGGCTCCATCTCTCATTAATTTGTTCCGAAAACAAGTCATTTATGATTGATCATGGAACATTTATTGTCAAGCTCTTTTTTTCTAAAGATATTAAATTTTATTTCCTAAGAGTTAAGAACTAAGATGTGTACAGATTACTATGCCCTGTTTTTCTGTGTTCAGAGTCCCCAATTTTCCTATTGGAGCTCCTCCCTTTCTTCCCTATAGGGACAACGTGGATACCTGACTTTAATTAGGCATCGGCTCACAAGCCACCGCTTGAGGATTTCAGTGACAATTATTTTCATTGTGAATAATTCTTACTGAGAAAAGACCCTTAGCTCAAACTTGAAACTCCTTAATCTAAATTGAAACCATGCTTGCCTGGTTTATCATAAGGAGAAATGCTTCCTCCTCCTACTTACCCCATGGAGGAAAGGACATCTGCCTTTACCCAGTCAAGGAACATCAGGGAGAAGTACTGAAGTATTTGTCACCCTTTCCAAGCCACCCTTTCCAAGCTCTGTCTTGCCTGGATCCTCTGTGCCTTTGACGGAGAAGGAACCATGCTCTCTGCTGCTTCCTGACCGACGAATGTCACAATGTACACTACTACCTACCTGCGACCCTCTCCCCAGGGGTACTCCAGGGCCTGGGAAATCTGCAGAGAAAAGATCCAAGAGCCCCACTTTAACCCTAGGTTAGAAACAAGTTCTCTAGATAGTTTTCCTGTGTGGGGGGCAGGGACGTGGTGCTTGAAAAGTGTGCCTATTGATCCCCCTGAGATAGCTGTTAATTGAGCGGACCTGTGGGAGCTGGAGACAGTAGAGGCCCCAACGCCTAACATCAATATATTCTGAGAGAGACTTTCGTGCTTAGAAATGCACCAGTGCTGTGTATGTTTCCATCACGCTAAACCTCAAGATGATGTATGGTTACAATGCACCAATGCAAGTATATATTTTAGGGGGAGGGGGAGGAAACACCCTAATGCACATGATGTACTTTCACAAACATATCAAAGTCAATCACTAAACTGAACTCAAGAAGGAGGGAGGGGGAGGGAGTAGAGCGGGAATGGGGAAGGGTTAAATGAGAAATGTGTGCATGTATGCCTCTACCAGCTTGTACCTCACAAAGATGTCTGATTACAATGCACCAACAACAATAAAAAATATAAATAAATAAATAAAACAAAAAACAAATATATATATATTTTAGAAAATAATTGTTCTACATGCAAAACTAGGCTGTCTGTAATTTTCAGTCCTCAATGAAATATTGCCTGTGCAACCCTGGTGCTCGGCACTTTGAGAGACCCTTGAGAGAGTTCTCTCTCAAGAAGCTTGCAATTTTATCTTTGTTGGTGGAACAATTCAGGCAATCTTACTGTTTCCATTAGGCTTTATCTTATAAGATATTAATAATTTTGTAGTTGTCTTTCTGGATACTTCTAACTTCTAAGATGTGATTCTGAGAGTGCACAGTATATTCTATTAGGATCTCATACAAATGAAATGATGCTTCCCATCCCAGTACTTGGGAGGCTGAGACAGGAGGATTGCAGGTTCAAGGCCAGGCTCAGGAATTTAGGGAGGGCCTCAGCAACTTAGCAAGATCCTGTTTCAAAATAAAAAATAAAATAAGGCTTGGGGTATAGCTCGGAGATAAAACACACCTGGGTTCAATCTGTAGCACATGAAGGAAGGAAGGAAGGAAGGAAGGAAGGAAGGAAGGAAGGAAGGAAGGAAGGAAAGAAAACTGCTCGATGCTCCCCAATCTCACAGGGTTAAAGCTTTCCATTTGTTAAACTTTAAAAATAGCTTCTTTGTCTAAACAGCAGGCACCACTCTGGAGGTTGGTGTAGCGTCCCCTAGCATGCTCCTGCTTTTGGCCGCTGTTACACACCCATTGTAACCCAACTGGGAACCTCTCTCCCTGGTTTAAGCACATCTGCAGAGTGCATCTTACCACTCGAACCATCTTTTCTTGCTATTTAAAGAACGACACACAGACCAAGCAACTGACCTCCTAGAAAAGCTTAAATTCAATGTCATTGATTGGTTCAGACTTGAGGACTGTACAGATCTCGAGATTTTTTTTCTTTCGATTTTTGGTAAAAAAAAAAAAATGGCTTGTAATTCTCGCAGAAGCATATGGTGATACTATCTTGTTCCAGCTTCCTGAAGCTTGTTTGTTTGTTGTGATACTGGGGATGAAACCCAGGGGCGTCATACCTCTGAGGTATACCTCCAACCCTATTTTATTATTTTTTTTTAAATTTTGAAACAGGGTCTCACTATGTTGTAGAGATCCTCACTAAGTTGCTGAGGCTGACTGCAGACCTGCAATCCTCCTTTCTCAGCCTCCCAAGTACTGGGATTATAGGCATGTGCCACTGTGCCCAGTTAGGCCTTGTTTTGTGATTTGATTTTGTATTTCTTCTAGTAGCTCATCATTAGGTAGTGTTCCCTCAGGCTGAACTAATAGAGTATTTAGGATGGATCTAGGAAAATTAATTTTCTGTCTTAATGATCATTGACAGTCCCTTCAAGAGCCAATCAGGAACTCATAAATAAAATTCATAGTATTTTTTAATTTGAAAGAGTATGCACACTGTTTAAATAAAGAAAAGAGAATATAACATTCTATTTAATAAAAACAACAAATAATAATGCATGCACTAATTCTATATGTTATGGACTAATTAAAAGACTTATAAAAGAAAATTAAGAGGGAAGGCCAGATGGAGACTTAGATACAGAGATGCCCACACACAAGGAGAGGGAGAGAGAGGGAAGCTCAGACAAGCCACACGTATGAACTTCCTAGAGTAACAGCCCAAAGGATGGCTTTTCAATATGTCACCGTTAAGCAATGAAACGCTTTCACAACCGTAGCATAAAGGAAGAAATTCCACTTGGGGACGTCACTCTCAGGGTAGGTATTGGAGGTAGAACTCGAGGGTCAATTCTCCTGCCCTTATTTATTTATTTAGGATTAAACCATGGGCTTTCTAGTCTCGAGCTACACTTACAGCCTTTTTAATTTTTGTTTTGAAACACGGTCCCACTGGGTTGCTGACAGTCCCACTAAGTTGCTGAGGCTGGCCTCAAACCTGTGACCCTCCTGCCTCAGTCTCCCATGTACTGAGATTATAGGCGTGCACCACCATACCTGGCTTCCTACCCTAATTTAAAGGAAGAAATACTAGGAAATAGAACAGTTGATGCGTACAATATTTAGACACAGGGCTCATTTTAGCCAGGAATATCAAGAAGATGTGTGAAAGAGAAAAGAATAAGAACATGAATCGAGGACACTGTAAGTGGGTTCCTATATGTCATATAACCAGCATTTCCCATAAGCCTGAAGATCTGCAACCTCAAAGTGGTGGAAATCCTGCAATGAAAATACAGCGGTGATTCTGGAGGAGCATGGTCCTCCATCCCCACCCTCTCTGGTTCCCTGACGGGTGCCTCCAGTAGCCTCTTGGTAGATATCAGTATAGCTCTGGTGGGAAGAGACACAGAAGGGACTGTAGCCAATTCATATTGACTGTGAGAACTAATGATTCCATTTGTAGGAATCTAGCACACTAGCTAATAAACACAGCCATTATTAAAAATTTACATGATCCTGGCCATGGTGGTGCATGCCTATAATCCCAGAATTTGGGAGACTGAAACAGGAGGATTGCAGATTTGAGGCTAGCCTCAACAATTTAGCAAGACCCTTAGCAACTTAGTGAGACTCTGTTTCAAAATAAAAAATAAAAACGACTAGGGGTGAATGTCCCTGGGTTCAATCACTAGTACAAAAAAAATTACACATATCTACATCTATTTAATTGGTAATAAAATGTAATAAATACTGAAAACTTATCATTTCCTATTCTTGACTATTGCCTATGGTCTTGTGGTTATTTACATTTATTGTATCTTTTCTGCAGAAGTACTACACAATGATAACTTCCTAATTCCATATTGAGTGATGTCAGGTTGGCACTGTGAGAGTATTTCAATTTTCAGCTTGAAATTAGCCACAACAAGAGTATTAGCACCACAGAAATCAGCCACTACTATAAATCAGGTAAACTAACACTTTTTAATTTCCCAAAGAACTAGTAAGTGCTTATCAATCAACTCTCACTAGATAGAGAGAAAAGGCAAGCACCATCACTAGATTCTCCAGAGAAAAGTAAGGTTCTTATGACCCACAGGAACGCAATGGGATGGTCAAAGTATATTAAATACCAAATATTCCCCTCAAGTCACCAGTGTCCCAGGCGTGCAGTAGTGATTTTCCCACTGTCTCTGAGTCATGTTTGTTCCAATCCCCTTGGTCACAACAAATGACAGGACCAGGCCAGAGTCTGCACTGGGTGTTGTGAGCAGCATGGTACCAATCCTGAAAACACACCGCCCAAGTGTGCCGGAAGCACTAACATCGCAATGTTTCCTCTACGGCATTCCTCAAATCCCCACATCCGTGGAATGGTACAGCTGCGAACTTTTAAAAGGAAACCAATGAAGCCAGGTGTGGTGGTATCAGTACTTGGGAGGCTGAGACAAGAGTATCACAGGTTTGAGGACAGACTCTGTCTGTGGTGCTATTTAACAGTTGCAGCAGGGGGGACTACATTTTTTTTCAAACATGTCAAAGTCATTTTCAAAAGAGAAGAAAGAAAAAGTTCAAGATGGAAGGAGGCTGAAGAGACACGAACCCTAAATCCAATTCCTGACCAGAGCCCGAATCAAAAGAGAGAAATGCTAAAGGATATCATTAGGTCAATCAATAAAACTAGAACATAAATGGTAGATTAGGTAAAAAGTATTGTGCCAATATTGAATTTACTACTTGGGTAACCTAGAAGAAATAGATTAATTTATAGACATGTATGACCTATGGAGACTAAATCAGGTAGAAATAGGAAATCTGAACAGTAGTGAGTAAGGAAATCAGCAATAAAGTAATGAAATAAATTGAATCAGGAATAAAAAGTCTCCCATCAAAGAAGAGTCTAGAACCTGATGTTTTCATGGCTGAATTTAACAAACATTTAAAGAAGAACTAATCCCAGTGCTACAATGAACATTTTTACCCACATATATTCTGTTGGTCTATGTGTCCATTTTTATTTTGGTACCAGGCTCTTTTGATTACTATAGCTTTGCAGTAGTTTTGAAATCAGGTAGTGTGACACCTCTGACTTTGTCCTTTTGCCTCAGGATTGCTTGTGTGCCTTTTGCGGTTCCATGCAAATTTCAGTAATCTAGTTTAAATAAAATCCCTATCATAATCCCATAAATAGAAATAAATTGACTGATAGTCCTTCACATAAATAGAAATAAATTGACTGAAATTTGCTATAGTAATCAAAAAAGCCTGGTACCAAAATAAAAATGGACATATAGACCAACAGAATATATGTGGGTAAAAATGTTCATTGTAGCACTTTTCAACATGGAATCAGCCTATGTATCTATGATAGATGGATGAAAATATGGTTCAAATACAAGTGAATATTATTCAGCATTTAAAAAGAAGAAATTCCTGTCAGAAGTGGTGGTGCAAGCCTGCAATCCCAGTATTTGGGAGGCTGAGATGGAAGGATCACAGGTTCAAAGCCAGTCTGAGCAATCTAGCAAGACCCTGTTTCCAAATAAAAATAATAAAATAAGGCTGAGGGTGTAGCTAGGAGGTAGAACACTCTTGGTTCGATCCTCAGTACCACAATAAAATAAAATAAGAAATAAAAAGAAGGAATTCCTGCCATTAGTGATAACATGGGATGATCCTGGAGAACATATGTTACATAAAATAAGCCAGACACAGAAAGAAGAAAGAAAAATACTGTCTGATCTCACTTATATGTGGAGCATAAAACTGTCCAACTCATAGAAACAGAGAATAAAATTACAGTTACCAGAAGCTGGAGGGGGTTAGGTGAAGTGGGGAGATCTTAGTCAAAGGACACAAAATTTCAAATAGACAGGAGGAATGAGTTCAAGAGATCTTTTATGTGTTGTGGTGACTACAATTAATAACTATATTTTATACTTGAAAATTCCAAAAGAATGAATTCTAAACATCAAAAAAAGGTGATCCATATGTAAGACAATACATACGTTACATGGCTTGACTTAGCCATTCCACACTGTACGTGTATGCCAAAACATCATATTATATAATACAAACATGTACTTTTTTTAGCTTGTCCATCAAAAAGCTAAAAATTAACATAAAATGTGCTGTATTTTTAAATATACTATGGTTATAAAAGAATATTTCTAATTTTAGGAAATACATATGAGTATTTTGCCCTCAAATGGTTTATAAAAATATATATGAATATATGTTACATGTGCATATATTATGCATATGATATACATATCATATATATAAAGAGGGAGAAAAAATGATGAAGGAAATGGGGTGAAATGTTCATAGTACACAAATCTAGGTAAACAATATAAAAGTATTATTGATGATACTCTTAATCTGAAAACTTTTCTAAGTTTGAAATAATTTCCAAACAGAAAATTTAAAAATTAAAGGAGTAGCCAAGTGTAGTGGCACAAGCCTATAATCCAATACGTGGGAGGTGGAGATATGAGGATTGCAGGTTCGCGTCCAGCCTCAGCAACTTAATGAGGTCCTTAGCAATTTAATGAGACCCCGTTTCAAAAATTTAAAAAAAAAATAGTGCTGGGGGTGTAGCTCAGAGGTAGAATGTCCCTGGGCTCAATCCCCAGCACCAAAAAATAAATAAATAAATAAATAAAGGAAAAGAATCTTGAAAGTTTACCCCCAACTCTTCCTTCTAGGAGTAAGATGATGTTAATAGTTGTATATGTGTATTTCTAGATTTATTTCTATGCATTTTTATTGTGGTACAATATACATAGCATAGAGTTTTCTATTTTCACCATTTTAAGGTACATATTTTAGTCCATTAAGTAGAAAAAAATGTGGAACTCTACTTGAATTTGTGTGTTGTCCCTGCAAGGTGCCATGCCAATCTTCTCTGTATCCATCCAATTTTATTATATGTGTACCAAAGCCAGTACTCTATGAGTTTTAAACATACATTCTCCAATACTGTAAATGTAATTATGCTTTACAAAAGAAGAAAAAGAAAGGTGAAAGAAAGACATTCCCAGTAAAAGAAAAACAAAATATTCATCACCCTCAGAATTATAGAAATATGGTAAACCCTAGAGCAACCACTGGAAAAAAAAAATTCATAAAAAAGAGGTACAGTGGATTAAAAAAAAAGCAAGATCCAACTATATGTTGTCTATAAGAAACTGACTATAGACATGGACAAGTTAAAAATGAAAGGTTAATAATAAATTTTCCAAAAAAGATTACAGAAACCAGAATATATATATATACACACACACACACACACACACACACACACACACACACACACACCATGCAAGCAAGCACTGAGCAAAAGAAAGGGAATTGGCTATAATAGACAAAGTAAGATTTCAGGTCAGGGCATCATTACAGTAAAGGGATCAGCTCACCACAAGATATAACAATGCAAACAGAACTTCAAAATAAATGAAACAACTGGCAAATGTAGACAAAATAAAATACATGCGAAGAAAATCAGTAAGGATACATGAGACTTGAACAACATTATTGACCAGTTTAAATTATTTGGAATTTATAAAATACTCTACCCAACACAAGTAGAATAAACATTTTTAAGAATTCATAGAATATTTATCATGATAGAACTATAATGGGGCCATAAAATGTCTCAATGTTTATTTTGTGTATGTGATACTGGGGATTGAACCCAAGAGTATTCTGCCTCCAAGCCACTTCCCCAGTTCTATATTATTTTATATTTTTGAAACAGGGTCTCACTAAGTTGCTAAGGCTATCCTTGAATCTGTGATCCTCCTGTCTCAGCCTCCCAAGTACTGAGATTACAGGCATGTGGCACCACACCTAGCTCAGTAAATTTTAAAGGATTAATATCTAAAGTATATTCTCTGATGACAATGAAATTAATCAGAAATCAATAATAGAAAGATATCTGGAAATACTCCAAAACTTGGAAATTAACCTATTTCTAAGTAATACAAGTCAAAAAAGAAATTGCAAGCAAAATTAGAAACTATTTTGAACAGAATGACAATGAAAGCAATATCTCTCAGAAGTGGGGAAATCAGCCATAACAGAGCTAAAGGGGAAATTTATAACTTTAAATGCTTATGTTAGAAAATAGAAAAGTTTAAAATCAAACATCTAAGCTTCTGCCATAAGAATCTAGAAAAAAAGAAGAGCAACGGAACCCAAAGTAAATGGAAAGAAAGAACTAACCAGAAATCAATAACTGATGAAAGCAAAGGCGGGCTCCTTGAGAATGTGACTAAATCCTTAGCCAGACGAGCGAGAAGAACAGAGGCGCAAGCAGCAGCGCCGGGAAGGAACAATTTCCCACACACTGAAAGGATAATAAAGGAATGTTATGAATGACTTTAAGCAAATAAATTCATCAAATTAGATAAAATTGATAAATTTCTTGAAAGATCAGGACAAATAAAGCAAGCTCATTCAGAAAGATTTAAATATCCCTATTTGTGTTAATGAAATTATGTTTTACAAACTAAACCTTCCTACAAAGAAAATCTGTAGGTCCAGATCCTTTTGCTAATGAATTCTACCAAATATTTTAGGAATATTTAAGCCAATCCTATAAAAGAGTAGAGAGGATTTCCCGGGCCAAACCGGGATATGGGGCTCCGAGCCCGGGCAGGGGCGGTAGCCAAAGGCCGCTGCGACAGCTTGGGTGAAGGGGAGCGGAAAGGGGGAGGCCTTGGACTTCTCTGGGAGGTGGGTGGGTCCGAGAGGCTGGCGGGCCGGGGATCTGATCCAGGGTCCTCCCCACTCCCCAAATTCACAGAGCGGAGGGTCGGGTCCTAGCCAAGAGACCCCAGCAGGCGCCGGCATCCGGGAAGGGTTCACTCGGCGAGACTAGGGCAGTGGCGCACGCGGCGTCCCCCGCGCAGCTGGAGAACCGGATTGATAGGCAGCAATTTGAAGAGACAGTTCGAACTCTAAATAACCTTTATGCAGAAGCGGAGAAACTTGAGGGCCGGTCAGACCTTGAAGGCCGCTCGGCTTGTTTAAGAGCATGTACCATCTTCTTAGGCATGGAAACCCATTTATGAACAACAAATTATGGCGAGGGTGTGGAGAAGTGGGAACCCTAATACATTATTGGTGGGATTGCAGTCTAGTGCAACCACTTTGGAAACCAGTATAAAGGATCCTCCGATGAACGGGAATGAACCTACCATATGATCCAGCAATACCACTTCTGGGTATCTACCCAAAAGAATGGAAACCAAACTATCAGACCGATGCATGTGTGTCTATGTTTATAGCTGCACAATTCACAATTGACAAACTATGGAGCCAGCCAAGATGTCCATCAACAGATGAATGGATTACAAAACTATGGGATATGTACACAATGGAATTTTACTCAGCATTAAAGAAGAACAAAATCATGTCATTTACAGGGAAATGGATGGAACTGGAAAACCTTATGCTAAGTGAGATTAGTCACAAACAGTAAAAAAATCGTATGCTCTCCCTAACATGTGGAAGCTAAGGAGAAAGCAGGACATAAGAGGGACTCTAGATGAAGAAGGAGAAACCTTAGATGAGCAAAGAAGGTGACTTAACTGAAGGTGATGGGGGGGGGGGGTGCACCCTAATGCACATGATGTACTTTCACAAACATATCAGTCAATCACTCTGAACCTGAGAAGGAGGGAGGGCGAGGGAGTGGGGCGGGAATTGGGAAAGGGTTAAATGAGAATGTGCAGGTATGCATTTACCAGCTTGTACCTAACAAAGATGTATGATTACAATGCACCACTAATAATAATAATAAAATAAATAAATAATTTTTAAAAAAAGGTCCTGAAGAAAGTCTCCAAATACATTCAAGAACAGAATGAGAAGCTACATGCTCCCCACGGTCTCCTCCCCATTGAGAGAGGACACTGAGTTATTGAAATTACAATTTATGAAGAGAGAGGCATGATGGCTGGAAGATAAACAGAGAATTAAAGGTCCCACCTGCCCTGGGGCCCTCATCTGCCCTCTGGCCGATCGCAGTGCCCCTACCTCCTCTCCAGAGCGGCGTTCCTTCGCACCCGCTGACAGAGCCACCGTGCCATTGACCCCAAGGACTAGCTTTCTCAGTCCCACACCTGGACTTCTAGGTGCTTTGTGTCGCCAAATTGTGTAGGACTCTTCCAATTCCTTTCTGAAAAAAAAAAAACACAATGAAGCATTTCACTTTTTTTTATTCAGAGCAATTTAATAAAATATGCAGGTGGTCAGCCCAGGGCAAAGTCCCTTTTATTTTTTAAGTGGTGGTACTGGGGATTGAACCCAAAGGCATTCTACCTCTGAGCTACACCCTTAGCCCTATTTTATTTTATTTTTATTTTAATACAGAGTCTTATTAAATTGTGGAGGGCCTTGCTAAACTGCTGAGGCTGGCCTCAAACCTGCAATCCTGTCTCAGCCTCCCAAGTACTGGGATTACAGGTGTGTACCACCACTCCTGGCTCAAAGTTTATTTCTTGCCTGCCACCAATACCACGGATTCTCTTCATTTCATGGGTCAGTTTTCCAGGTGGCTTTAGATTTCAACAAGTAATAACTTAGCTAGTGTGCACTCTTTTCTCCAGATGAAGGGAAGATTATGTCCGTGGTTTTGCTAAAGCATCTCCCAGATTTCACAGAACTACCAAATCTTAAACTCGTTGGGCCAAGATTTAGGAGCCAACTCGCAGTTGGGCTTTTGCAATACGCCCTGGCTCTCTCGTGTGTGGTTTGGGCTCAATGATATTCTCAAGCCTGGGAAGAGGTTCTTTTCAGGACTAGGTAGCAGAAGGGCTCTTCGCCTAGTCCACTACAGCATGAGCCAGGCTGCTGTCCCCACCACGAACAGCCCAGATGCTTCTTGAAGAACCCCTTAGGTTCCTTCCAGATGGTTCCCCCAGCTCAAGCTGATGCATTTCCGCCTCTAGAGTGAGCACCAGGAGCCCATGGCACCTGAGAAGACACTGACTAGGTTTTCATCTCTTGGAGCCCCCCAGTGTGTTTTCGCTCGGTTAAAAATATGTTCCCAGGTTTGGTATCACACAGCAGCTAAGAAGGCAGACAGGGTGGAGAGTAATGTCCTCCGTGGCAGAGGTTGCTGCAGTGCAGCCGGCCTGGAGCCAGGGAGATTGCTTTTTCTTGGAATAGATTACAATTTCTGCTATTTGTTTCTTGATGTTTTGCAGGGTTTTTTTCTAGTAAGGTCAAGAACTCATAATATAAACATGCCTTTGCTTTTCTTAATTAATTCATGTTCCAAAGTAAGCACTCATTTCTTGTTTGATTATATTAACGGGCACACACACAAGTGTGTGTGTGCTTATATATGCACATGTGTGTATATAAACTGGAGAGTTGGGGGAGGTAAGCCATATGCAGCACATTTTCAGAGAGCTCCAGAATATGAAGGCCTCCTGCTAGCTATGGTAAAATTATAATACTAGGATGTTCTAGAATGTTCTATGGAATACTAGAATATTTTGCATTTAGAGTACATACTCCATGCCAGACACTGTGTTAACTACTTTCCTGGATTCATCTCCTTTAATCCTTATGATGACCATGTGAGGCAGGCTAGAATTAGTCCTACTACACAGATGAGGGAGCTGAGATTTATCCAGGTGGACGATCTGCCCAGTCACTCCTGTAGGAGCAATGGCGCTGGCTTTCCACCTCAGCTAACTCCAGAAGCATGTCTTTCTATCTCCATAGATTGAGACTGACAGTTTAGTCCTCGGAGTAAGACTGTCCCACAAGGAAGAAGGACAATAGCCACCTCTAATTTCATATTATTTCCCTAAGGGAAAAGAGTCAGTATCTGGACTCTGACTTAAGTTTCTGGGGAATTTTTTTGCAGAAACAATGGCTTGGTCTTTCTCGAACATTCTCTACCCCACACCCACAGGAACTTGACCAAAGTTCCTGGAAGATTGAGAGGACAGTAGTGATTTTCTAGGAGCCTGCAAAAAGCTGTAGCTCTGCTGGGAAGACAGCACTCCACCATTTCCGAAAAAAGCACTGGCTGGGCCCATTCTATCATCAGTTCATCTGATTTGTTTAAGCAATTCTCTCTTGGGGTGGTAGGGGCATCCACAGACCCTAACTTCATGGAGCTTACAGCCTGGGAGAAAAGACGGAGACAATTAAGGGAGAACTTGCAATGATGCGTCATGAGAGCGATGCGTGGGGAGCACTGGGAGCCACAGGGGCAACGCACACTAGGACACTGTCTGCCAGAGAGGGGTGGCATGGGGAGGGAACCATGACAGAGACACGAGGCGAGCACTGGGACAGTTGCAGCCACGAGAAGGGGTAGAGCGAGACCTCCGGTGCTGAGGATGGCATCAACTCGGGCTGTTCCAGGATGCTTTTTTAAACATGCTATTTTTAACATACTTTTATTGGTGCACTATAACCATACATCATATTGAGTTTTAGCGTGATAGGAACATACATGTACATAGCACCCGGTCACTTCTCAAAGGGAGAAGTACAAACGGCCGATAAATATATAACAAAGTGTTCAATGTCACTAGCAATCAGGGAAATGCGAATCAAAACTACATGGAGATTCCATCTAACTCCAGTCAGAATGGCAATTACCAAGAGTACACAAAATAAATGCTGGCAAGGATGTGGGGAAATAGGAACCCTTGTACACTGGTGGTGGAATGCAAATTAGTACAGCCACTACAGAAATCAGTCTAACCCAGCTATGCCATGCCTGGTGTCTTTCCAAAGGAACTGAAGTCAACATTATAGGGTTACACAGGTATCCATGTTTACAGCTGCACAATTCACAAGAGCCAAAGTATGGAACCAGCCTAGGTGTATGTCAACAGAGGAATGGATTATGAAACTAGGATATGTCCACACAATGGAGTTTTAGTCAGCCATAAAAAAAAAAGAATAAAATTATGTCATTTGCAGTAAAATGGATAGAACTGGAGACTATTACGCTAAGTGAGATCAGCCAGACTCAGAAGGTCAAGGTTATATGTTTTCTCCCATATGTGGAAACTAGGGGGAAACAAGAAAGGTCTCAAGTAACCAGGACATTCTAATGACCAGCAAAGAAAGCACGTGACCTCCCTTACACCACTGGGAGTGGAGCCAGCAACCAAAACACAGGGGACGTTCAGGGTGCTGGTGTTCCTGCCCCGGGGCACACAGGCACACAGGGCCAAGACAGTTCTTATTTTTTATTTATTTTTTGGTACTGGAGATGGAACCCAGGGGCATTCTACCTCCAAGCTACATCCCCAGACCTTTTTATTCTCACTAAGTTGCTGAGGCTAGACAGAAGGGAGCAACCCACCGGAGAGACTTCAGGATTCCACCACACAATCTTGGAAACGTCTTTGAAGTGTCCACGTTTATTTTAGAGTGTTATATGAATTGAGCATTAATTGTGTAATATAGCAGATCATCTTAATATGAAAACACTGCATCGACTCCAAATCTGAGTCGCTAATGCTCCAGGAAACAGAGCAGGCCGCACACCCGATCGAGAAAGTGTTTTTCACTCTTTATCATTCCACATTGCTCCCCCACCCCAGGCATAAAAATCAACACTGTATACATGAAATTCATAGTAAAATTTGAAAATATTTCACAACACTTAACAGTTTGGCATAATGACCCCAAATCTACACCAAAAATTTGGGATTCATCCTAGACCTCTTTGGACTCTAAGTCAAAACGTTTAAAGTTTTTTGTTTATTTGTTTATGTGGTGCTGAGGATTGAACCTATGGACATTCTACCTCCAAGATACACCCCCAGCCCCATTTTATTTTTATTTTGAAACAGGGCTTTGCCGAGAGTGGTGGTGCATGCCTGTAATCCCAGTACTTGGGAGGCTGAGACAGGAGGATTGCAGTTCACAGTGGCCAGCCTCAGCTACTTAGTGAAGTCTTTCAAAACTTAGTGAGACCTTGTTTCAAAATAAAGAATTAAAGAATAGGACTGGAGGTGTAGCTCAAAGGTAGAATGCCCCTGGGTTCAATCCCCAGTAATGAAAAAAAGAAAGGAAGGAAGGAAGGGAGGGAAGGAGGGAGGAAGGCCTTGTTAATTTGCCGAGGGCCTCGCTAAGTTGCTAAGGCTGAACTCAACCCTGGGTTCCTCCTGTCTCAGCCTCCCAAATTCTGGCATTATAGGCATGTGCCACCACTCCCAGCTTAGACTTTAGAATAAGTGATTATAGTTCTGAAATTTTAACTGCTATTTTCAACTCCCCTGCTGACCTTAGAAAGTCATTAATTCTTTCTGTGCTGCGGGTTTTTTTGTCCAAAAGTTGCAATAACAATACTGACTTGTATGAAAATAAAGGAGATTTCAAGAAGACATTTTAAACATACATCAGTGACTGCTCGGTGTGCAGAGTGTCCTTGACTGTGGTTTTCTAAGTCCATTTCAAAAGTTTGAGGAGCACCATTCTGATAGAAATGGGAATTCCTCCTTCCTTCCTTCCTTCCTTCCTTCCTTCCTTCCTTTCTTTTTCCCTTTCTTTCCTTCCTTCTTTCTTCCTTTCTCTCTCTCTTTCTCCTTTTCTTTCTTTTCTTCCTCTTTTTCTTTTTCATCATTGTGCAAGAAGCCAAAAATAAAGGAAAGGAGAAATGTCATTGGATTTCAAATCTATACTTAGGTTCTTTTTAAAATTACAACGTGGAATCCTATATCCATAAATGAAAATTTAAATGATCATATGCTATTAAACTAGATATTTATTCTATTTATAAAACAGTACAATGAGATCTAAAATAAGCTATGTAATACAAACACATGAATTCATAAGGAATGAGAATGAGATAAAACTTCAAAATAAAATTTTTGTGTAATAATTGCAATTTGTCATTATTTTCTTATCCAACAAAAGAATTTTTATTTTATTTTATTTTGAGTATGAGGGTTTGAACCCAGGGGCATTCTACCTCCCAGCTACAATCCACCACCCTTTTTTTCTTTTTCTTTTGTTTTCTTTTTTGAAACAGGGTCTCACTAAATTGCTAAAGGTCTTGATAAGTTACTGAGGCCAATCTCAAACCAATGATCCTCCTGTCCCTGCCTCCGAAGCACTGGGATTAGAGGCATATGTCACCATGCCTGGCTAACAAAAGAATTTTAAAGTATTTAGTTATAAGTTAGCAAGAGATACTTTTATAGCTAGATTCCTCTAAAATTAAATTTGCTAACTTTAACCATTTTAAATAAAGGAACACTCCAAAGGGTTTGTTAGATCGTATAGAAGGAGGAGGAGGAGGAGGAGGAGGAGGAGGAGGAGGAGGAGGAGAAGGAACCACCCTATTGCTAATGTAAAAGGTTCCTTTTTTGTCTTGATAAAGAGCAAAATATTACATAAATTATTATAATACCTCAAAGAGTTATTACCTTTATGGCAATGGTATAGAAAAATAAGCTAGACATACAGGGTGACATTTCCTTGTGCACACAGGATTCTCATTAGCTGTGTGTTAGGTGTGTTTATATCATACAACAATTGCTGGCATTTTCCTTAATCTTTTTTTGTTCATTTGCTGCCTTCATAACACTGGTGCCCTGAAAGTAGAGTCTCACAAATTTAATCTTTTGCTATTAGATTTAATTTTCATATTTACTGGGCTATTTAGGGGGGGGGTAGGGAAGACCAGAGGAAAACTAATGCCAGAATAACACATGAAATTAAATCTATGTCCTTGCAAATGAAATAGTGCACTCAGCACATGGCTGTGCCCTTGCAGAATTAGATCTGGTATTGTTTCTGGCTTTTCGTGTTGCTAAGAACTCTTTCTTGCTGTCTGGAAAATTCCTTTCTGAAATTATCTGTGCAGTGTTTCATTTAAATTGCGAGATAGAAAAATCTTATGCATTTCACTAACATTTCTAGAACTACAATGTAACTAGGCCCATCAGACTAAAGACAGAGCACCAGCTTATATGTGCAGTAGAAAAAAACACACAGAAAAAAGCACTATATTTCTGTTCAACCATCTACTGCTGCTGCTAATGATCAAGTATAATATTTTGCCTGATTTGAGCTGTTAACATTTGAAAATCTACTTCTGGAAATGGACTCCTTGTCATGAATATCAAAGCATGTGAATCTCAAATAAACCTAGAGGAAGCAGAGCTATTTAAATTTCCTAACAATTACAATTATATTTTTCATATGTGTATGTTTTATACTATGTTTGCTAATATGAACATAAATAACATTAGTTATGATGGATGAAGTGGTTGCATGCCCTCTGTCTAGCAGGACCTGTGCCCAGTACTTACAAGACTACCTCCTTTAATCCTTATAAAACTCTATGAAGTCAAAACTATTATACCCACTTTGCAGAAGAAAGGGAAACTTAGTGCCATTGAATAACTTACTATGCGAGTCAGCTTTCCGTTACTACAACAAATACCTGATCAATCTATAAGGAAGGAAGAGGCTGGGCATGGTGGTACATACCTGTAATCCCAGTACTTGGGAGGCTGAGACAGGAAGACAGCAGGTTTGAGGTCAACCTCAGCAACTTAGTGAGGATCTCAGCAACTCAGTGAGAACCTGTTTTAAAAAAAAAAAAAAAAAAACACAAAATACTAAAAAGGGCTGGAGGTGGCTGGGAGCTAGAATGCCTCTGAGTGCAATCCCTAGTACCCCCCCGCCAAAAAAGGACAACCATTTATTCGGGCTCATGGTTTCAGAGGTGTCAGTCTGTGGTCACTTGGCCCTGTTGCTTTGGGCCTATAGTGAGACAGTACATTATAGTGGGAGCACACAGCAGAGGAAACTGCTCACCTCATGGCAGCCAGGAAGCAAAATGGGAGAGGAGTGGCCAGGGTCCCAACATCTTCTCAAGAACATACCCCTGTGACCCAACTTCCCCCCTCAGGCCCCACCTCCTGAGAGTCCACCACCTCCAATGGCACCACAGGCTGGTGACCAGGCCTTCAACACAAGAGCCTTCCAGACACACTCCAGATAAGAACTTCTAGCGTTTACTCAATGTTGTACAGTCAGCACATGACAAAAACACAATTTGAAAGGAAACATTTTGACTCTAGATCGCCTATTCCTATATTAATATTCTATATCAAAAAGTACTTAAGGAGCCGGGCATGGTGGCGCACACTTGTAATCCCAGCATTCAGGAGGCTGAGACCGGAGGATCCGGGTTCGCGGCCAGCCTCAGCTACCTAGTGAGGCACTTCGCAACTTAGTGAGACCCGGTTTCAAAATAAAGAATAAAAAATAGGTCTGGGGGTATAGCTCAGAGGTAGAAAGCCCCTGAGTTCAACCCCCAGTACCGCAAAAAAAAAAAAAAAGTACTTAAGGTAGCTTTGAAAGATATGTGCTATATATGGAAAGAACATACATTGGGATAGGGAATAAGAATGGAAATGGCCAAGAATTACCCAGTACGTGACGTGTACAGTTCTCACTTAGGTTCAACTACACATTTACCTCACGCTTTCTTGCAGTCTTGGCAAGGACCCAATAGAACATGGTGCTTATGTCTTTAAACTGAATGATTAGGTCAAGGGCAGCACAACTATTCTCCATCCATATATATTAAGACTCTGAAGACAGTTTTCTAAGGATCCCCATAAGCAGAACCCCAAGCAGTATAATAAAGTCCATTTTCAACAATATTTGTATAACACTTATGATGACAAATTGTATTCAGCTGTTTCTTACTAATCTGCTGACACAGACAAGTAGCACAATCCCATTAAAGCCACACTGAAGCACAATCCCATTAAAGCAATTCTCCAGGAGGCCACAACAGCATGTCTAGATACCCAGGAACCATAAGTAAGACCAAAAGCACTAATGAAGCCCAGAAAATTGCTTTGGATATAGAAAGTGAAGCCAAAAACAAGTAATAAACTCACTACATAGTTCCCCTCTCAAATGATGATAACCTGATTTCACATTTATTTGTCTTTGTTTGTATAGTTTGTGCTCAATTCTCAAATATGCTTTTTTGATCTTTCCTTACCTCAAAAAAAATTTTTTATGCATTATGATCTAGCTTCCATGACCCCCTTACAAATTTTTCTCTACCTCTACTCACCTAACAGAATAGATAAGTCATACACTGTTCTGGCCAGCATTCTTACAGCTATAATCTAAAAGACTGACCATATAACTTAGAGGAAAGATTTAATTTCTTACAGTTTCAGAGTCAGCCCAGGTGAGGCCAGGTACCACAGGGCATGGCAGCAGGAGGCAGAGAGAGGGAGAACAGGTGGACTGTGCTCTTCACATCATGGAGGCAGAAGCAAGAAGAAGATCAGGAGGAGGAGGAACCATATATAATTATAAGGCTGCACTCCCAGGGACCCCACCTTCTCCAGCCATTCCCTACCAGACGGGGTCACCACGCAGATAAATCCACTATAAATGACCTATCCACTGCTGGGATCACAACACTCCTACTCAATTATAGCAACGCCAAACACTAATTTATGAGCTCTTCAAGGACACATTCCATATCTAACTGTAACATATACCATGTTTCCATAGCACTTTGAAATAGAGTAATAGGCCAGGTGTTATGGTGCATATTCATAATCCCAGTAGTTAGGAAACTGAGACAGGATGATGGCAGATTTGAGACCAGCCTCAGGAACTTGGTGAGAATCTCAGAAACCTAGCAAGACTATGTTTCAAAATAAAAAATAAAAGTGTGCGGGGGGACTAGGAGTATAGCAGGGAGGAAGAATGCCCCTGGGTTCAATCACTAATACCCTGAGAATGAAAGAAAGAAGGTAGGAAGGAAAGAAGGAAGGGAGGGAAGGAGGGAGGGGGGGAGGGAGGGAGGGAGGGAGGAAATAAAGGAAGATAGGAAAAGAAAGAAGAATGGAGGGAAAAAGGAAGAAGGGAAGAAAAGAAGAAAGGAAAAAAGAAGAAAGAGAGGGAAGGAAGGAGGGAGGGAGGGTATTTAAAGAGGAACTGAACATTTACTATACACCAGGCACTTTACTTTTAATATTTACAACAGCTCAGTAAAGAAGATACTGATATTATCCCCATTTTAAGATGAAGGTAAAATAATTTGCTCAAAGTCATACAGAGAAGGCAGATAGCAGTTAATTCCTGCTCCAGCAGAAGGGGCTGGTGGTGGAGACTCATTTGATTTGGGTCTGAAAGCAAGAATCAAACATAACTCCTAAGAATCTGTCACAGTCCACTGATTCTAATGTATGCAAAAAGAGAGGCTCCGTCTTTTCCTCTGATTGATTTACAAGGTAATTGCCAATATTTCACTTTATTTTGTTGTGTGCTGCATAGAGACATTCTTCTGTGCAAGACTGAACCAAGAGAGGAAGCTGTTCTCCCTAGGCTGTGAGTTAACTGTGCTGATCCCAATAGTCTACAAACACTGTGAGCCTACAGCAAACATGGATTAGTGTGTGTGTGTGTGTGTGTGTGTGTGTGTGTGTGTGTATGTTACTGGGGATTGGACCCAGAAGCATTCTGCCTCCAAACTACATCCCCCAGTACATTTTTAAATTTTTTGCTTTGATACAGGGTCTCACTACATTGCTGAGAGTCTTGCTAAGTTGCCAAGGCTGGTCTTGAACCTGTAATGCTCCTGTCTCATCCTCCCAAGTACTGGGTTACAGGTGTGTGCCATCATGTCTGGCTGTGGATTGTCTTTTATCGAGTACCTTCTGTGTACCAGCCACTGCTACTACTATATGTTTTGCATTTATTTTCTCCTTTAAAACTCTCCTCAAATGGGGGAGAGGCACTTATTTTAGGTGTGAGGATAACAATACTTGGAATATTGTTCAAGTTTCTGAAGCAAACTAGCCAAGGAAAGTGAAACCTAAATGAGTCTGATACCAGATGGATTTCCAGGAGTTAAATTTTCCAGGAAAATAATATTTATATTTGATGACTCAGAGACTAGAATGGTAGAACCCTAGAGTGTCTCCACTGGGGGAATATATGTTCATGTGTTTGATTGAAAGATTTGTTTGTGGGTTTTTTGTTTGTTTGTTTTTTGCCCTTAAGAATTCTTATATGTGACTATTTAAAAATGAAATGGTGTGTGTGTGTGTGTGTGAGTGTGTGTGTGTGTGTGTGTGTGTGTGTGTGTGTGTGTGTTCTACCTTCAAGCTACACTCCCAGCCCTTATTTATTTTTTGTTTTGAAATGGGGTCTTGCTAGGTTGCTGAGGCCAGCCTTGAATCCACGATCCTCCTGTCTCAGCCTCCCAAGTACTAGAATTACAGGCTTAGGTCACTGCACCCAGCTTAAAACGAAATGCTGTTATGTCCAAGTTCTTTCAACACTTGACAGAATTCTTGGAATGCTATTTGATATTCTCAAGATATGTAGATGGAGCTGATTCTTTGTATGTGGGGTGTGTGTGTGTGTGTGTGTGTGTGTGTGTGTGTGTGTGTGTGTTACTTAGGCTCTTGCTGCTGTTTGTATACTTCTTTGTTTTGATCAAAACTGCTACTTCCTTCTTCTTGATGAGGCTCCAGAAGGTCTGAACCAGGAGCCCTCAGAGTAGGGAGAATTTCAAGGGGCTTTCTACAACTGAAGAAGAAAGAGAAAGGAAGATAGACACTCTGGTGAAAAACTGCGAAAATCCCCAAAGACTGTGAACCTATGAAAACTCAGAGCTAAGGAACAATATTCAGTATGTGAGATGGAAAGTATGAGCCTTTCTCACAAAAGGGAAAAGGCTGAGAGTAGGGAAGAGTAGGCGAGAGAGACCGAGGGACACCCTACTGACAAAGTATAACTGGCTGTGGCTGCGAGCGAGGCCGGAAGCAGTTCTCAGAAGCTGTGCAGCTTTCTCAGCAAACCCAAGAGGAGAAGCTGTCAGAAGAAGAGGTGTGACAGCTAGCCTGACTCGACTCGCCCAGGGAAGAGTCCAAGAGGACGCTGCCTGCTACCCACCAATGGCCTGGCTTCTGCCCCCAGTCCAGCCAGGCCTGCCCACCCCCAAACTCACCCCTCACAGCCACACCTCCACGGACTGCTGAGAGGAACCTCGCCACCACAGCCACATCCGTCCCCAGCGATGACAGAGAAGCCAGCCAGAAAGCTCTGGCTCTCCTGTTGTGCTCTGCATTTCTTCCATGGGAGACAAACTGGAAGAATTAAGAGAACAATGTCTAAGGATAAAGAACATGAGAGGAAAATTTTGTATCCTAACAGAGTGAAATTGGAAGACCTTCTGGGCTGTTTCTTTTTTAAATGATCTCCTTTCCTTAAAAAAAAAAAAAAAAAGTTGTTTAATGTCTCTGAAACTTTTTTGAAACTAGTAGTGTGTCCCTTTTTTCTAAGGAAAGACCAAAAATAGGAATTATTTGGCATTCTCTTCTGAGGCAGATCTGGGTAAGCCTTGCCTGAGAAAGTCCTCCATGCCCATTAACTAAGGGAGCTGTCAGGAAGGAATTCTGGGAACCATGGTATGTGTGTATACACAGAACGTCCAAGTGGGAAACAAGGCTTGACCTGCTTTTCTTCAGAGCCAGACCACACTGCTTTTTCTCTGTTCCTTTAATGAATAAGGAGAGGCATCACGCCCACACTGCTGCCATCTCTCAAATGTTCTGGTAACTGGAATCACCAAAGGAAGATGGTTAGGCCAGGCGTGGTGATGCACACCTGTACTCCCAGTAGTTGGGAGGCTGAGACAGGAGAATAGCACGTTGGAGGCCAGCCTCAGCAACTTCGTGAGCCCCTCAACAACTTAGTGACCCTGTTTCAAAATAAAAAATTAAAAGGGCTGAGCATGTTGCTCAGAAGAAGAAAACCTTTGGGTTCAATTCCCAGTACCAAAAACAAACAAACAAAAGAGGGAGATAGCTAGGCATATGATTTAATTTGATTTTTCCGGTGTTCTGCCCTTGCTAGAGTAAAAACACCTTTCTTATCAAAGGGATACGTTAAGTAGTAATAGCTCACTTTGAGTTGGGGATGGAGCTCCAACTCAAAGTGTTTGCCTAGTATGTACAAAGTCCTCAGTTTGATCGCCAACCCTGCAAAAATAAAAAAGTTAAAAAAAAAAAAACCAGCTAACCTTAACTGTGTGCTTCCAATGTGCCTGGCACACTCACTCAGTTCTTTGTACGCACTCTCACTTAATCTCCAACAACCCTAGGAGGAAGTACTAGGATGATCCCTCTGCTGCCGGGACTTGAGCTGAGGCTTAGCTGGGTGCTGTGGTTATACAGCAACCAATATTAACCCCACGCAAGGGGGTGAAGCACAGTGCTCATGAATACCTTGCTCTAGGCTGACAAGTCAGTTGAGGAGACAGGACAGGAGCCTAGGAATGCATAACACAGCTTAGTGTATGCTGTCTGCCAAATAAATGTAAGGAGCCACTGCTTCCTTGGAGCTTGGGAAAAGGATGCTTTCAGGGCAGCCGAGACAGAGAGGAGGAGGCAGGACCACAGGACAACCAGCTGCCCGTGGAGCAGACAGGAAGTCGTTTTTCACAAACACTTCAAGTTATCTACTTTGCAGCCAGCTGTGGGAAGGAGCATGCCATCCCTGAAGATGCACCCAGAGGAGCCTTGTCCTCCGCCCCTCCCCCTCGCCTCCCTGGAAGGGCCTTCAAGTGCAAGCCATCCTCCAAGAAGGCCTCCAGCTTCTAGTGAGGGCGACCCCAGAATCAGTCTAACTGTACATGTGCCCTCATCTTGAACAGAAAGAAGGAAAAGTCTTCCCCACCCCCACTGCCACCCCACTTAAAACCAGCAATGGCTCTTGTGCAGTTTGGGGCAGACCTTTCAGGAACTATTAAGTTAGACCCAAACTTGAGAGGTCTCAGTAATATTCTGACCTAATTGAAAATGCAGCATACTACAGATGCAATTTAGAAACTGTTTAAACATTGACTCTACTTATTTTAGCAGGGCAGCATCTGCCTAGAATCAAAATTAAGACTAATAAATACAAGGGATGGATTTCACAGGAGCTGAAATTGAAATGTCTTGTGTGATACCTCTCTCTCCCTCTGTGTGTGTCTGTGTGTGTGTGTGTGTGTGTGTGTGTGTGTGTGTGTGTGTGCGTGTCTGTGTGTTCTGGGGATTGAACCCAAGGGCTTTCTGCCTCCAAGCTATACCCCTTTGACCCTCTTTTATGTTTTATTTTAAAACAGGGTTCTCTCACTAAGTTTAAGTTGCTGAGGGCCTTGCTAAGTTGTTGAGGCTAACTTCGAACCTGTGAACCCGTGGTCCTCCTGTCTCAGCCTCCCAAGTATTGGGATTACAGGCGTGCGCCACCACACCCAGCATGATTCATATATTTCAATACTTAGAGCCACAAAGCACCTCTCCCCACAGTGATGCTGACTTCAAAGGAAAGCCAAAATATCAAAGTTTGCAATTTATTACCCCTCCCTTGGCCTCCTGCATAGAATATAGGACTTAACCCCAGCACCATCAGCCAATAGAAAAGGAGCGTTTACAACTGAACACAGCAAGTGCAGTGGCCCAAGTTGCAGAGAAGCACTTCCTCTTTGGGTACTCGTTTAGCCTGCCTCTGCAGGCCAGATTTGGAATAAAAGAAAAGGAAGTGGAGAGAAAATTTTCATTTTCAGATGTAGCAACCAAATATATGCAATAAAAATGAGAATTTGAGGGAGTCTTGAATTGGACATAGTAGCTCGCCTTTTTCCTTTCTGTTATTTTGGCCGATGCTTACCTTCACACAAATACACTAAGATGTGAAAATGGCAGACATTCACAGGTGAGAATGCACTCACACCTAAATTCATGCCCACGAAAAATTGGATACTTCTCTTTCATCTCACCATTAATTATACTCTTTGAAGACCACTAAACTGTGGCAAAATGTGTATTTTACTGAAACAACATGTAAGCATTTCATAAATGAGCCCCAAATACTCACGAGCTATTTTCAGACCCAGTATTTATGAAACTATTAAAAACTCATTACTCTTTGCCATCTCTTTTATAAGTTGGAGAATAAGCACAGGTTATTTATATCATTGCCCTTGAGACACTGGTAATTTTGGTCTGGAAGATATTTGCATTTAAGATACACCATGCAAGTGGCATCAGTTTATTATTTAACATTATGTTTATACACTCATCTATTGGTCACAATTCTAGTTAGCACTTTTAAAGAGCTGCGTGAAGGAAATATGGAAATATATCATGTCTTTATTTGACTAATATAATTGGAGAATTTTTGCTTTGAAGTGAGAGTGAGACGGCTTCTGGAGAAGGTTAAATTGACATTTACTGTCTCTCCACTAAACTGGACTAAAACACCAAAAATTACCCTGAATTCTTTTGCTTCTGTAAAAAGTCTCAGACTTCCCCAAATGTCTGGAATAGACAGAGAACGTGTTGGAGCTGACACGAAAGTGTCTGTCAGGAGAAGCCCGGCTCCATCAAAGTCCCCCCTAGGAGAGCATCAACATCTAGTGCACAGTGGTGTACACGTTCTGTTTTCTGGTGATTAATTTCAAGCAGACACACCCTTTCAGTGTGTGTGTGTGTGTGTGTGTGTGATGGTATATGTACAGAGCTTGCCCATTAGCAAGACTGAATAAAACTAGTTTCCTTCTCTGAACAGCCACTACCAGTTCTCCGTCATTATCCAGGGGCTCCTGCCTGAGAGCAGGTTCTGGAATCTCCCCAAAGACCTGAAGGTTTTACACATCCCTGAGCAGACAGCCATCTTAAAAACAGGTCTGAGCTGGTCGTGGCGGTGCACACCTGTAATTCCAGTACTTAGAAGGATGAGGCAGAAAGATTACAGGTTCAAAGTCAGCCTCAGTAGTTAGTGGGTCCCTGTTTCAAAATAAAAAATAAAATAGAGCTGGGGTTGTAACTTGGAGGCAGAATGCCTGAGTTTAATCCTTGGTACTACAGAAAGGAAGGAGGAAGAAAGGGCGGGAGGGCGGGAGGGTAAAAACCCGGTCTGGGCGACTGAGATAGTGCTTGGCAGAATTGGTCGACTCCCTTCAGTCTTAGAAGTTTGTGTTCCTGCTCCTGATGCCCTAACTATTCTTGACTCTCAGAATCTCACTATGTGGTATCATTACAATGCACCAATAAAACTATTTTTAAAAAGAAGAAAAATAAGGGTTTCAAAGACTAAGGACTTTTGACTGGAATTCTAGTCTCAAAATACATTTTTGCTCAACTGAGTGACTCCCATGATGTCTTTCCAGTGTGTGTATTCTCTCTCTCTCTCTCTCTCTCTCTCTCTCTCTCTCTCTCTCTCTCTCTCTCTCTCTTTCTCCCTAGCGTGGGATTTTTTTTTCTTTTTACCCTGTCCTCCATTAAAGCCTGGCTTTTGTGCACTTGTCTAGGACAGTCACAGCTTTATAGGGTCAAGCTGGGTTCCAATGGACAGACATGTTCCCTAGATACACAAGCCTTGGCATCCATACTGTCAGTCAGATGAAAGAGCCCAAGCAGAGGAGGTGTGGAGTTAGGAGGCATCTTGAGAAAATGCGTATTGGACAAGCACGGAGGCCAGAGAGAGAGCCTGGTATTTTCATCTCTCACCTTCCAAAGGGCGTATTACAATTCCTCCACTGCCCCATCCCTGTCTCTCAATTTAGACTGAAACAATGAGGAGATGGAAGCATCAAACAAACAGATCTTTGTGGAAGAACAAAGCGGTACGGGGGCGAGGCAGAGACAGCCTCTGGCTTGCACTCCTGGTTTAGGCAGGGTTGGCAGGGGCAGGATGTGGAGCTCTTTGCAGAGGGCTGCCTACTCCCCTCCAGGCTCCCCAATTCCAGCCCACGGCGAGGGCTGGGGGTGTAGCTCAGTGGTAGAG
>PVLC010020398.1:0-29315 GCA_004027655.1 Graphiurus murinus | reverse complement strand
CTGCTGTCCTGGGTCCCAATTCCGGGAGCCCGCAGCCCTTGGCCCTATGTCAGCAGCCTGCGCCGCGCCTGCACTCCCGCAGAGGTGCTGCCTGGAGTAGTCCCTTGTTTCGAGTCCAACTCTCCGCGGGCCCTGGGTCCGCCGGGGAGTGCCTAGTTCTCGGAATCAGATTCACCTCCACAGCCCCGGGTTCTCGCTCTGCCAGTGAGCCCCGGCTCACCTCCGCAGTTCCCAGTTGTAGCTCTGTCGGGCCTGCGGCGGCCTGCGGCCACACTCGCCTTCACTCCCTCCGAGGTGTTTGGAGAACTCCTTTGTTCCCCTGACCGGCTATCTGAGTTTTCTTCCGTTGTGGTTCAGCTTTCGCCCCTTTTTGTTGCTTTTTTTTTTTTTTTTTCTGTAAAGAAGCTGGTTTTGGGGCAAATTTGATTTGAAAGAACAGCGTCTGGGGAGAGGTATTTCACTCAGACGCCATCTTGTCCCCCCGACACGGGTTTTATTTGCAAGACTCACAGCCACATTATTGGAGGTGGGAGAGCGGTGAAAATGAGCATCCCTCTTAAACTACAGTTCTATAAACAAAAGCAATTAAATAGCTACCCATGGTTGAGCACCAGACACTGCACATTGCATAGATTAACACATTTGCTCATCATAGAAATCCTGTGATACAGAAACTGTTGTCATCTTCATCTTACAAATGAAGAGATTGGGTCACAGATGGAGAAGCCAGCTCTGTGAAGAGTTGGGTAAGATGAGAGCTTGGCTAGTCCAGGAAAAACCCGTTCAGACTGTTGCTTCCTGAGAACCACTTAGCTAGAGGTCATCTAATGCTCAGAAAACCCACGTCCCTTGCACAGTCCTGCGAACACTCTGGATCCAGGCAAATCAGAGTGGAGAATCAAATTCTTCTGGTATTAGAGGGAGAATGACCTTCCTCTGGAAATGTTTGATAACACAGAAAACTGCATCCCCAAGAGAGCCCAAAGATCACGAGATGAGGCCCATGCATTATGCAAGAGCCTGCATGCTCCCCGGCTTAATTCTATTTTGTTAAGTAATGGCAGAATAAAAATTCAGGATGATGGAAGATTCGGCTCTATTTGATCAAATGCCTATCGCAGTCGCTTCAAGCGAAATGGGTCGCTTCATAAACAGATAAATAAATCAGACCTCAACGGGAAAAGAGAAGTCATGGCTGGGGAATGAAAAGAGTCAGAAATCATCGCAGGCTGTGCTCCTAATTTGGGGTGTCCCTAATGGGGAAGTCACACCTAGACTGCAGGGCAAGCCCTGCAGTGACTGGGGAACATTATCACGGAGCAATCTCCCCAAAGAGCCTCCCCTGCCTCAGCCAGGCTGTCCCAGACACCGCACAAGGCCCTGCTATGGCTCCTCCACCATTAATACTCCATTTGTGGAATTAAGTGGGTTATGTGGGGAATAATTTATGGGGAATCATTAACCTAATGATATTGGTTCTCTGTAAACTGCTTAGTCTGTCTCAGGGAAAATGGATTTCATAAATCTCGGCAGAAAATTTTGGATGACTCACAGAAGGCCTGTCAGCAGGGTGGAGCTGGGCCGCGAGGCAGGGAAACACTGCACTGGAGGCTCCGTTGAAGGGCTTCGAACATCACCCCTTCATTTTCTCTTATGCACCAACCCAGGTAGTCGCTCAAATCGAAGCAGTGAATGTCTGGGTTTGGAAAGTGTAGCTATCCTTCAATATCCAGGGAAGTTGGTTCCAGGACCCTCGGCGGATACCTTATCTCCACAAATGCCTAAGTCCTTTATATAAAATGATGTCTTATTTTCATATAAACTACACATCTCCTTCTGTATACTTTATCTATAGATTACTTAATATGCCTAATACAATGTAAATACTTGTTATATTGTTTAGGGAATAATGATTCCCTTCTCCCCCCCCCCACAAAAAAATTCTGTATATATTCAGCAAAGATGCAACCTTGGTGGTGGTGGGGAGGGGGGATATTCCATCTACAGTGTGTTGAATCTGCAGGTGCAGGACTTGCAGGTGGAGGGCCACCTGGGTCTGTGAGCTGCTTGATTCCAGGTTTGATTCTGTAAGCTAGTATCATGTGTAAGCCATCTTTAAACTTGGAGTTTTCTCTTGAAAGCAGAATAAATCCTGGTGTATGAATCGTATGGCCCTGTACACATTTTCTTAACCTCTCGGAACCTTACTCAGTCAACCTCATCAGCAAAGTAGGTATAAATATCCTGACCCTTCAGAAGTATCCTGAGGATTCGAGGACACCATGGGACGGTTTTCTGCTGCCTCTGGAATATTTGGCCGTGCACTTGAAGGGTGGACCTCAACTCCCAGGCCACAGACCTAAACACAGGTCCTGGGATGGGGCCGGAGAATATGCATTACTCAAGTCCCCCAGCTGATGTGAACCCAGCCAGTTCAGGAAGCTTGGTGTTAGGATTCATCCTTTCTTTTTTTTTTTTTTTTTTTTTTTGCAGTACTGGGGATTGAACCCAGGGGCATTCTACCGCCGAGCTATACCCCCAGCCCTATTTTTTATTCTTTATTTTGAAACAGGGTCTCACTAAGTTGCGGAGGGCCTCACTAGGTAGCTGAGGCTGGCCGCGAACCTGGATCCTCCTGTCTCAGCCTCCCGAATGCTGGGATTACAAGCGTGTGCCACCATGCCCGGCTTGTTCTCTGCATTCAGTCAGGGTGAACGTTCAGAGAGAGGGTCTTCTCACAAGGTGCTCCTCACAAGGCCCTCCTAGGAGATGTTACCATGTCTACAGACTGCCCAAGGACACGCTTCTTCAAATACCCTTAGCCTTTGCTCTCCAGAGAGAAATAAATGATTGACTCGGTGAGTGCCCCCAGCAGTCACCAGCTGCACTACTGCATCTGAACGACTTACTCCGTACTTCTGTTTAAAATGGGGCAGTGTGCGTGGATTATGGCTTGTTGGTTTATGTGCGCACGATGGATCCCTTAATGCAACTCGGGAGAGGCAAGCTTTTCCCTCGGTGCAAAAGTGGCAGAGAACTCTGCTTTTTAAGCACAGACTGAGAGCAATCGTTTTAAGGACAGAAAAGACCAGATCCTAATTCTGGCTGGATAACCCTGGACAAAGCACGAAACCACTCTGAATGCTCCCTCTCCACCTCCCTGAGCAAGGCTTTGAGCTAAGTTCTTTGTGTGCATAGAAAATTCCCTTCACAAACTCGGAGGACAGCTATTTTTCATTATGACCATTTTGCAGGTGAGAAAGGCTGAGGCTCCTAGAGGTTAACTACATCCCCCAGGTCGCACAGTGAGTAAGTGGTGTGAAGTGGCTAGCAGAACCATACCTGGCTGGTGGGCTGCCCAGAGAATGAAGTAGTCAAGTGTTCCCAGAGGACTCGGCGTGGCCGTTACGCAGCAGATACTCGCTGTTGCAACCATCGCAATTGTGGTTCCTGCCATTATGATGTGGCTGTCACCAGTGAAGGAGGCACCACTGGGAGACAAGCGTATCGCCAATCCACGAGGACCACAGAAGGCAGAACAAGGTTCTTTGGGTCCATATGCATCCGACTCTGCCTGACATCTCAGGGGAATGGACATCTCATGAGATCCTGTCTCTCGACGCCAGACGTCTTGGTGATGGAGACCCTGTTTGTTAGGTAGCCCCCTCCTTCACTTTGTTCGTTTTTGTTCCCCCCACACTGGACCTTCACATGTACCTATAGCCAGACTCCCCTAACCCCAATGCCCCGTCCTCCTTGTCATTGTGTTACAATTTGGGATGATGTCACCGTGAGTTCTTGTTGTTGGCTAGTTTAGGGGGGGGAAAAAAGCCAGAACTGCTACAAACTTAAACAAGGTTTTATTATTACAGGCAAAAAAAAAGAGGGGGAAGGACAGAGCAAGGAAAGCATCACATCAGAGACAGGGGTGATGGAGTGTCTCAGAGGTGAGACAGTTTGCCTTTGAAAGTGCAGTCTTGTTATAGGAATTTATTATCTTGCCCCTCCTATCCCGTTAGCCAATAATCTTTCTTTCTCACCAAAAAGTAGGGCTGGCCTGCTTTGCTGTCTTTGCTGTGTTAGCTTTTTCTGGTGGCCCCTTTTGTTCATCCTCATAAGGACAGACTGCTCTGACATCAGTGATCATGGGCTGCGTGGCCCGCATTGTTCCTTGTTTGTTTCTACTAACTCTTCGGAAAGTGTTGGTACTTGTGTCTTTGTGAGTTTTAACATCTTTTATCTCTTATGGTCTACTTAACAGCCCCTGTAGTTGCTGGCTTGTTTGGTAACACGGAAGTGTGGCTTTCTAAAGACTTGAACTATTTTGCATTATTATTATTAATCAATACTGGGTTAATACAGCCTGCTTTTTCATCTTTTAATTTGGTCTGAACTTTGTGAGGATCTGTAAAATTCTTTCCCTCTAAGTGCAGTTCTCAGCATTCAGTATTTTCTACCTTATCTTTTGGCCCTGGGCAAACAGCCAGCTTTTAGGTGACCAAGGTCAACCTTGGCCACAGCTCTTGGTTGACAGCTTAGAGACAGAGAAAAGGATTTTATTGTCCTGCCTAAATAGGAAAGCTTGTTCTTATTAGCAATGAATACTGCCCTTATTAGCAATCAACACCAGCTCAATCTTCATCAATTGCTCTTCTAGCCATGAGTCTCAGAAGAGGAGAGCAATGGAGTGTAGACTGCAGAGGATATGCAGGCACAGGTTTCCTCCTGATCTCTTAAAACTAAGAGAACACCACCGTGACTGGCTGACCAGGAGCCCACCACCTAGAGCCAGCCATTAGCATTTTATGTACAGCTGGCCCTCTGTGTTCAGGGGCCACACCCAAGGATTCCACCATGGAATCTTTTCTTGTTGTTCTTAAATCGTATGTGTAGCTAGTCATGGTGGTGCATGCTTGTAATCCCAGTATTTGGGAGGCTGAGACAGGAGGATCGCAGGTTCACGAACAGCCTCGGTAACTTAGTGAGACCCTGTTTCAAAATAAAAAATAGAATAGGGCTGGAGGTGTAGCTCAGAGGTAGAATGCCCCTGGGGTTCCATCTCCAGTACAAAACACACACACACACACACACACACACACACACACACACACACACACACACACAGAGAGCATGTGTACTGAACATGTGAAGATATTTTTCTTGTCAGTATTGCCTAAACAATAGAGTAAAACAACTGTTTTTGTAGCACTTGCATTGTGGGCAATCTTAGAGGTAATCTGGAGATGATTTAAAATATACAGCAGGCCGGGCACCGTGGCGCATGCCTATAATCCCAGTACTTGGGAATTTGAGACTAGAGGATCCCAGGTTGGAGACCAGACTCAGCAACTTATAGTGAAACCCTGTTTCCAAAATAACAAGTAAAAAGGACTAGGGGTGTATTTCAGAGATAGAATGCCACTGGGTTCAATCTCCTGTATCCCCCCCCCAAAAAAAAAAGCACACAGGAGGATGCACATGGGTTATATGCACATGCTATGCCATTTTATAGAAGGAAGAGACCTAAGTATCCACAGACTGTGGCGTTTGTAGGAATCCTGGAACCATCCCTCCGGGGAGTCAAGAGACCACTGTATCTGCTCTAGCAGATACAGTGTTTCTCCATCTGTGAGGCCCTGCAAAATGACTTTCTGACATTAGGAGCAGACACTTCAGCATTTATCCAGAACTTCAGAATCATCCATGCCACTGAAACTGCAGGGGGATACAGCATGTGGGAGTTCGATGAACACGGAAGCCGTGGAATAGACATGGAACCCCACGGCCACCTTCTCACCTCAGCAAACGCCCCGAGACTTTTCATGCTCTGGCGGCGTGAAACCCGTTGCTGGGTCCAGGCTGCTGGTTTTATGGACCAGAAGCTACGTCTCCATTTGGATGAAGATGCTCAGTCCAGATCAATTCATGGAGGATTCCTTAAACCCTAACTCCAGAGCTCTTACACAGTCTTATTTGGTCATTTCACAGATGTGATGGGCCTTTCTCCAGAAAAAAAAAAAAAATGCGCACATAGAATCATCTGTGAATCGGCCAGTGTTCCCCCAGGACACGGTGGGCTGAGGCTGGCCCTTCAGCTGTGTGGCCTCCTCACAATGCTGGGGGCAGAGGGAGGCCCTGATCTGGTGATCTGGAGACTTCTCCTGCTGTTAGGCCATACTGTACCACCTTGCTGCAGAGAGCATGCAGAGAGAGATGGAAAAGAGGGAGAAGGAGAGAACAGGGAGAATGGAAAGAGAATGCACAAGAAATCCCCAGGCTCCAAGCTCCAGGCTGGCAGGGAGGAGCAGGGCTCACTTGACAAGTGGCCGGCCCTGTCTCTGGCCCCCTTCTGAACTCCCCCACCCCTGCCAGCTTCCTGCGGATGCCAAAACAATATGCTCTGAGGAGCTTGAGCCTGGAAGGTGGGAAGGGCATGCTGTCCTCGGGGGCAGAGCAACCCCGCCAGGCTGAGGCTCGAGAGCAGAAGCGTCATGAGCCTCACTCTCTTCTCCCTCCTGCACCCCCATCTGGAGGTTCCCAGGGTGAGCTCACTTGTTGGTGGGAGAAGCATTGGCTGGACCCTTGGGGCAGGGGTTCCTGGCAGCCCTGAGGGGACTCGAGGCAGAGCAGTCTGTGATGCCAGAGTGGAACCAGGTCCCCACACCCAGAAGAGCCAGCAAGGGCAGGAGCAAAACCAGCAAAAGAACAACAAGTCTCCAGTTTGAGCTTATCTGCCTGGTGTGGGTGTGGAGCCCCACACCCCCTGCCTCCAACCACCCATCCTGCCTTCATCCGCCCACCTGTCCAAAGGCTTGTGGTGAAATTCAGAAACCCCTTGCTCCTTTCACTCTGAAAGATGTGAGGACCATAAAAGAGTGGGGCATTTTAGAATTTCACTCTAAGTCTTTTGATAGTGGTTGGCCTTGTAAACCATGTTCCTGAGTTACCGTGATGAAAATAAAAATTAGGTGCACGTTTAGAAGTCTGAACTGCTATGTGCATTACCTACCTAAAACTTAATTTTAAAAATAAAACAGCTTCTCATTCTCCATCAAAACATCCTGTTTTATTTTTGTCTTTATTATTGTTGTTTTTAAAAAATTATTTTACTTGTTTACTGTCATACCTCCGGTGTGGATATATGTCTGTATTTATCATTCACCTGACATCTGCCATCTATCTAGCTACCTATCATCTATACATTCTATTCACCCATATCTATCTATCATCTATATATTCATATCTGTCTATCTGTTTATTCATTTATATCTATCTACCTACTTATCTATACATTCACATCTGTCTGTCTATTCATCCATATCTACCTGTCTCTCTCTAAAGTGGTACATTCACTGGCGCCTCTTAGAGAACATCAAACTCAATTTTGCGATCATCAACCCTTCAAAAAACCCTCTTTCCCCATTCCTGCTGAGTTCTTGCATTCCTGCGACGTTCCTGAAATTTTTTCCATGAACCATCCACTTTCTACTGATACCCAGCTATCTTAGTATCCTGCATTTTCCTGGCCCTCCCCATTTCCTTCTAACTTCATTCTTTTTCATCTTATAACAATGAGAAGCCGGGTGTGGTGGTGCCTGCTTGTAATCCCAGGACTTGGGAGGCTGAGACAGGAAGATCTCAGCCTCAAGACCAGCCTCAGCAATCTAGTGAGACTCTTAACAACCTAGCTAGACCCTGTTTACAAACCAAAAAAAAAAGAAAAAAGAAAAAGAAAAGGCTGGGGGTATAACTTGGAGGTAGAATGCTCCTGAGTTCAATCCCCAGAACAAGAAGGAGGAGGAAGGGGAAGAGGAGGAAGAGGAGGAAAAGGAGGAGGAGGAGGAGGAGGAGGAGGAGGAGGAGGAGGAGGAGGAAGAGGAGGAGGAGGAGGAAAAGGAGGAGGAGGAGGAGGAGGAAGAAGAAGACGAAGACGAAGAAGAAGAAGAAGAAGAAGAAGAATCTTTAGCAAGTAGGAGAAGAGTAAACATAGGTGTAAGTGATCCAACGTTCGGTTCCCTCCATCATGCATCTTAAAAAGTTTGCTATTTTTGGACAAAGTACCTTTCAGGAAATACATGCTCCTGGCAGCCCCCTCTCTATACGAACATGTTGTGAAAACTCCCTTGGCTGTGAAGGTCCTCAGGATGATGTATCTAAACCAGGGAAAAGACTCCGGAAAAAATCCAAAGTCAGTTGTTCCACCATGGCCTCTGGCTTTCCAAGAGGCTGAAAAAGCAAGTCACCCTCCAGCTGTCTGTTCCCTTCTTGGAAGAATCGAATCAGAAGCAATTTCCTGGTTCCGGCCTCTCGATGAGAGAAAAATCAATCATTTCTCTTTGGCACATGCCTCAGGAGGGAGGTGTGCAGCAGTTGTGTCTCTATTCAAAAATCAGTTTATCAAGGTATTGAGGGCCGGGGCTGGGGGCAGACGTGCCCAGCAAGCTCTGTGGAAGGCAAGTGTGTTTCAAGTGGCTCCTGGAAAGGGGCGCCAGGCAGGTTCATGCACATCTGTCTGGGGAAGGTCTGGAGAATTTCCAGATGTGGTCCTGCTGGGAAATTCCCAGCCCTCTTTTTGCAGAGTCCAAACCCCTCCTTCCTAGGCTGAGCCCCTTGGGTGCAGCTACAGCTGTGCACATCCTGTGTGGTTAATCAGAAGGTCTCCTCCTTCTGGGCCAGTGGCTTCATGCATGAAGCTGGCAATCGAAGCCCTCCCTAGGATTCTTCTGCTGGATTCTTGGGAAAGATGGCATTCCTCCTGTGATGGCTCAGCATGTGAAGCAATGGGAGGCCCGGCTGGCAAAGGCTGCTTCCCGACGCATCCTGAGAGCCAGAGGAGAGAGGTGAAGAGGCAAGGGTCCTCGGCCGAATCTAGCTCGAGCTACTGGATCCAGCTGTCTGCTTCCCAGATCACTGTAGGCTTCCTATTTTATGAACCGTTAGATTGCCATCTTGGTTACAGCTGGTTTGTGTTGGGGCTCTGCCTCTTGCAACTCAGCACAATCGTGTCTGGCACAGTGCCAATACGTGAAGGGTATTTGACGTGATTTCTCTGATCTGTCATCTCAGCCTCCATCTAGCTGGTGGTGAGAGCTCAGGTCAATTCAACTCAATTTGATTCCATTGACCTTGTTCAATTAGATTCTGTTCAATTAAATGCATGTAATTTGTTTTGATAACTTACTACATACTAGACATTTTACTAGGTTCTATGAAGGCAGAGATGAATGCCTATCTTTATTTTTTCCTTGTGGTACAGGGGATTGAACCCAGGGATGATCTGACTTTGAGCTACATATGCCCCCAACCCTATTTTCATTCTTTACTTTGAAACAGGATCTCACTAAGTAGCTGAGGCTGGCTGTAAACCTGCGATCCTCCTGTCTCAGCCTCCCAAGTACTAGGAATACAAGCATGTGCCACCATGCCAGGCTCCCATCTTTATTCTTAAGGAGTTAAAGGTGACTCGCAAATAGTTTATGACCAATGTGATAAATGTCCCATATACTAAATGAAGTGGGAGCAGAGAGAAAGATTCTCACAATTCAGAATTTTTATTTATTTGCCATTTTAAATTCCCTCCCTCTCTTCCTTCTTTCCTTTTTGGGTACTGGAGACTGAATCTAGAGGCATTCTATCTCTGAGCTACATCTCCAGGCGTTTTGACTGTTTATAATGAAATAGGATCTTGCTAAGTTGCTGAGGCTGGCCTTGAACCAGTGATCCTCCCATCTCAGCTTCCCAAGTACTGGGATTACAGGTGTGCACCACCGGGCCCAGCTGTATTCACTCTTTACCAAGATGGGAGCCGGGGTGGTTTTGTGCTCAAAGGCAAGGGCTTTGGGACTGGACAGATGTCCCTCCTGTTGTGTCTTAGCTGGGTCACTTTCAGTGCGGAGTCTTCATCTTTGAGCTGTACTTTCCACACCTGTAAAACAGGGATAACAGAATCTGCACACATTTGTTTGAAAGGGCAATGGGAAAAACCAATAGGTCAAGTGCCTAGCATGCAGTAAGTGCTCAATAAATAACCGTCACCTCTACCTAGTCCTCTGCCTTCAGGCAGAAGTCATGGCGGGGAGCAATGGGGTTACCATGGAACTTTCTAGACCTCCTTCAGCACCACAGCCCTGGGGCCTTGCATGCTTCCTGGCACCTCAAAGGTGCTGGAAACACATCTAATAAGTGTCAAATGCAGAGTGATGAAGAGGGCGGGTGGGCAGAGTTGAAAACAGACAGAAGTCCCAGCCCTCAGCAAGGGCTTAACCGTGTTAAAGTCAGAATTTCCAGGTGGGGTTTAGGGACTCCTGGAACTACAGGCTGGGGGGCTTGATTTGAAGCCACCACATAGTAGGCAAAGCCCCCTCCTAAGTTTCAGAACATGCTAGTGTGTGTCGGCACATGGAGGCAGGTGAAGGAGACGGGTCGGGGGGGAGTTGGGTCATTTTGTCTGAGGATGCTCAGAGCTCAGACACCTTCATGTCCCTCAGCCTCCCCCCAGGGACAAGCGACCCAGAGCAGGGGTCAGTAACCCACTGCAACAGCCTCGCTCTATGAGAGGGGAAACCGAGGCACCAAGGTACTCATCCTTGGTGATACACAACCAAGCAGGGCCCTGTTCACCCTGACGCTCACTTGAGTGTTTATTCCACCCCACGCCCACCCCAGGGGTTTTCATGAAAGCTCATTTGACTCGTACTGGAGCTGTGGGGAGACAGAGGTTGAAGTGGGGTGAGACAGGCAGACAGCTTGGACGTGCCCTATGCCCTGTGCCCCATTTGCCGTGCCTTTCCCCCAAACCGTGTAACCTCCCACCCCGTTCCTTCTCTTCCTTCAAGGAAAGCCCCTTTGGTCTCCCCTTCTCTCATCACCCTGAGAAAGTGCTTAATTCTCTGCCTCTTTCCAACTAACCAGTCTCGCCTCCTCTCGAGTTTGCACATGGACCAGGCCAATAACCGAGGAGAGAGCTGGGTACAAGGTAACGGGGCGTGGTGGCGACTGTGACAAACTAGAGAAGCTGTGTCTTCCTAACGTAGCAGCTGCCCCTCAGCTCATACGGGACACTGACTCGTGAGTGAAGCCGGACTCAGGATGGTAACCGTTGTCAATTCTTGGGCAAAGCCAGAAATAGAGATTTGAGTGAGCGTGTGTGTGATTTCCTGTTCAGAGACATCTGTTAGGGGCATTAGACCGCAGTCCTCCATGTACAGATCTCCAGGTAACGCTTCCTCCCCATTATCGGCCAAAGCCTCCGAATATATAGATCAGCCCCAGGGCAGATAGGGAAATTTGGACCCAGTCCGAGGACTTGGCAGGAATTCGGCAGCAAAGAGAAGAGGCCTCCACAAAGTTGCTGAGTTTCTGAAATCCCGCCTGCTGTGTGGATTTTTTCCCCCTTACTATACACAACAGCCCTCCCCCAGGCTCCTGGGTGCTGACAGTCCAAGATGTGGAATTTACTTTGAAATGCTAATCGTGGGGGAAAAACTGATATTGATGTTGCCGCTAATGAAGCGCTGGCCTGGTTTAAACTTCGGTGGGCTCCTGCGTGTCTCCGGCCTTGGCGGGAGCAGGGGAGAGAGCTATTTTTATTAAATTGGCGAGATGAATCAAATGAGCTAAGTGGGAGAAGGCAGCGGGAGAAATCACAGTGGCAAGGAGACCCGAGTTCTTCACAACTCATTTACGCAGAGACGGGCAGGGGCATGGGTCTCAGAACATTAGCCCCGGAGCCATCTCCCTGCCAGGGTCACTGGTCCAGGGGAGGGCACGGCGTAATGGGTCTGGCGACACAGCCTGGCTTTATTGGAAATGAAAGCCGCACAAGAAAACTGATTAGAGTGGTCAGCTGTGATTTACCAGACCGCATTTGCAGATTCTCTCTGCGGGGTCGGAGCTGTGCTGGGAGACCATCCAGAATGAGTAGCTGCCAGGAGAGCAGGCAGCCGCTGTCTCCGAGGGCCAGCACCCTGGTAGGAAAATACAGACTCATTGCCTCTGTATCCGTAAGGGCAGCGGCTGCTTTCTGCAGAAAGGGCAGATGATACTTCGTTATTTCCATTTCACAGATGAGGAAGATAAAACCTAAGAGGGTCTCACAGCAAATAAGCGATGCTGGGGTTCGGACACAGCCTGGCTCCGGGGTTCAAGGTCAGGGTTCATGCAGGTGGATCCTGTGGTCCCATGGTGTCTGGCCAATGCCTGGGACGAGGAGACACAGGCTGTGTTAATTCATGAATGCATTCCCTCATTCATCAACTTACACTAAATGCTCCGGTATGCTCCCCTCCTGGGTTCCACGGGACCTGGCCAAGGCCAGATACAAGTGCTTTGAGAACCAGACAGACACAGGGGCCAGGGAGAAGGTAGCAAATGAGCTAAATCCCCAACTTTCAAGGCAGAGGGTCAGTAGATAAGCTGCAATCAAGAAATCAAAACACGGAGGTGTAGCTGAGCCTGGTAGTACATGCTTGTAGTCCCAAATATTTGGGAGGCTGAGACAGGAGGATTGCAGGTTCAAGGCCAGCCTTGGCAAAACAAAGGCTGGAAACAAAAGAGAGGAAATAAGCAAGGAGATTTGAAGGCAAAAGCGCAATCTCTAAGGCCATACTCCTAGGACCTACCTTCTCCAGGCATACCCCATCTGCCTGGACCAGTAAATTCATCACAATAGATTTCTCTACTGATGCGATTATAAGCCTCAGGGCTTAATCATATCAACTCTTAACATTAATATATAAGCTCTTTAGGGGATATTCTATAATCTAGCCACAACATACCATATCCACACATCACTTGAATAATCACTAATCTGTATTTTTATTTGTTTAAAATTTTTTAAAAAAGGGCTAGGGGTGTGGTTCAGAGAGAGAATGCCCCTAGGTTCAATTCTCAGTACCACGAAACAAAACAAAGCAAAACCCTGAAGTGTAATACTGTTGTTTAGGGTAGGAAGCTAGCCTCCAAAAACAAAAAAAAATCTGAGATGGGGCTAGAGAGGAGGGAGGGGGTGCTGGTGTCTCATCAGGGTTTTTCTACACTGTGTTGTCTACCTTGACTGTACATTCATAAGAATTCCAAACGAACATGCAAGTTACTCCTTTCCTCCGCATCACCTGGGGGTTTCCTCTCACCAGGAGCCTGTGTTCATCTATATTCCTTCCTGACCTAGGAACTCAAGAGGCAGGAACCATGTGTTCCCATAACAGCCTCATTCCCAGCACTGTGCCTACTGTGCCTGCTGTACAGGAGGCACCATATTTTTGCAGAAAGATAAAAACAAGGGAGGCACACAGGTTCAAGTTTCCAAAATAAGGGAACAGCCTAGATAAAAAAATCTTTTAATAATATTGCACAACGTATACCGTATCTCAGTCAACATTCTCACTGCTATCATCCACAGAACTTAAAGGAAGGAAGATTTATTTGCTCACAGATTTTGGAGATTTCAGGGTCAGTCCATGTGAGGCCAGGTTTGTGGATCTCAGGGTATGGCAGTGGGAAGCAGAGAGAGCAAGGGCTCAGCTCTCACATCACAGAAGCTAGAAGCAGAGAGAGTGAGCAAGCAAGGGGATTCAAAGGCAAGCACAATCCCTAAAACCACACCCCCAGGACCCAGCTTCTCCAGTCATACCCCTAGGTTACCACCAAGTAAATCCATTACAGTGGATTTATCTAGTGATGAGATACAACCCTCCTGACTTAATTATATCAACTCTGATCATTAATGCATGAGTTCCTCAGGGGACATTCTATAGCTAACCCATACCATGTCATATCCACACACCACGTCAATATTTTTATTGGTAGCAATTCACCTTTTGAATACTTAAATATATTTACAATCTTCCTTTGGTATCCACATGGGATTGGTTCCAGGACCCCCACCGAAGCCAAAATTCCAGGAGGCTCAACTTCCTTATTGAAAATGACACCATATTTGCAAAGAAGCTATGCACATCTTCCCATAGACTCCAAATCATCTTTAGATGATGTATAACATCTAACAGAATGGAAGTGCTGTGTAAAGGGTTGTTATACTGCGTCGCTCAGGGAATAATGACAAGATAGAAGTGTGCACATGTTCAGGATAAGCATCACCGTCGCAGGCCTAACTGCATAGTATATAAAATGATGTGAAGTGAACGGCACTCAGAGGAGTGCTGGGGACAGACTGAGGACTTCTGAAATGGGAAGAGGCTCAGCAGGGCAGGTCCACGTACTTTGTGCTTGTGAATTCGGTGCAGTGTTCAACTGCAACAAATTCAAGTTTTGCTTTTCGAAACTTACTGGAATTTTAATTTTTAATATTTTTCAAGCCATAGTTGGCTGAGTCTATGGATTTGGAACCTGTAGGCGCCTTATTTTATTTAAATGCATATATTGGGGAGAATGCTACCAGGCTGAGAAAGGAAGGTCACAGGTTTGATGGCAGCCTTGGCCACTTAACAGAACCCTCAGCAATTTAGTGAGACCTCGTTTAAAAATATAAAAAAATAAAAAGGGCTGGGATGTAGCTCAGAGGGAGAATGCCTCTGGGTTTGATCCCCAGTATGAAGGAAAGAGAAAGGAAGGGAGGGAGGGAGGAAAAGAAAAAGTGAGAGGGAAAGGAAGGAAGGAAATTACATCACTGACAACATGTATGCAGAAAGGAGAGAATGGGGTGGGTTCTGGAGGGAAACACACCATGAATGTTTATCACTCTGAACCTTATTATGATGTATAATTACAATGCACCAATAAAAGTACATGAAAAAAACAAATAAGGAAACAAAAGAGAGTTACTAAATTCTGTTCGAGGCTTTTGCCTGCTTGAGGGTTTTACTCGGGGTCTGATTTTTTTTTAAATACTTTTATTCATGCATTGCAATCCCACACCATTGTGTAATTCAGAGTGTGAGGGACATACCTGCATACATGTCAAAACAGACTAGCAATTGTTAGGGGTTGAAGACCTAATCAGGGGGATTAAAGAGAACCAAAGGGGGATCGTTTTCTCACTACTATTTAACATCCTGAAGGGAATGGGCTCCTCCTGGTGTCATTTGGTGCCCTGCCTCTGAGCCAGCCAGGTGTGAGCACTGGCTCAGGTGGCCCATGGTTTCCTGTAAATCCCTTGCAGTCCTGGAGTGGTACATCCTTTCTGGAATGGCTTCCTTCAATGTCCCTGGCTCCCCCGGCCCCTGAGAAGGACACGGTCTGCCCAGCATCTGAGCTGTCCATCTGGAATTCCATGCCTCCCCCCAGGACTTCTGGTCAGGTGGCTGAAAATAGTATTTATGGGCCAGGGACCAGATGGAGCTGGATGACCTGTATTGGAACGCAGCAGTAAGTGAAGTCAGCGCTGCCCAGCCAGAGTCTGCGGCCTGTGATTGGACTGCAATCTTTGCTTTTGTCCCAGAAGGGTGATTTCAATTTTGTGCTAATGGTGACAGTTTCCTATGAATGCACCCACCGGCTCCTGCAGGCAGCCAGATAACTAGTTGTACGGAGAGGGGAGTGGGCCTGATATTTTCAAGGCAGGGACAGTTCAGTCAACCGCAGCCACTCACAGAGGGCGGACATGGTCATTTTGCTTTGGGTGCCCCCTCCTTCCCGACCCCCCGATGCCCGACAATTTTCTCTTGGAATTACATACAGGATATTAATAATGATACTGATTATTCCCCCCTGCCTTCCCGCTGCGCGAGCCACAGACCTTTATAGATCTCTGCAGCTGGAAAGATGTTAACTCTAAGTGAAAATGTAATGGCAAGGCAGGGAAAGGTGGCTTTGCAGTGCCACGAGGGATGTGCCGGGGTGTGGCTTGGGCAAAAGTGTTTCTCTTTCTTTTTTTCTTAATATACTCTTCTTGGTGCATTGCACTCTCTCACATCCTAACAGTTCAGAGTGGTGGAGACATACACGCACACGGCCCTTAATGAGCCTCCCCCGCTGTCTCCCCACCCCTCCCCTTCCCCATACACAATACTGAGATCGATCGCCATTAGTAATTTCACATATCTATATAACATCAGTGGAAGTGTTTCCTTTATTAATTCTCCTCCCCCTCTCCTCTACACCCCCCCCGTATCTTCACTGGAGTTTCTCCTCCATTATCACAAGTCCCTCTTGTATCCCAATCACTCCCTAGCTTCCTAGCATATGAGAGATAACATATGTCCTTTCACTTCCTGTGACTGGCTAATCTCACTTAACGTAATGCTCTCCAGGTCCTTCCATTTTCCTGCCAATGACATAATTTTGTTCTTCTTGACTGCTGAGTAGAATTCGGTTGTGTATATATCCCGTAATTTTGTAAGCCATTCATCTGTTGATGGACACCTAGGTTTGTTCCATGCTTTGGCTATTGTAAACTATGCCGCTATAAACATGGATATGCGTATATCCGTATAATATTCTAATTTCAGTCCTTTGGAAAGATACTCAGGAGTGGTATAGCTGAATCATACGGTGGATCCATTCTCAGTTTTCTGAGGAATCTCTACACTGAATTCCACTGCGAACGCATTAATTTGCAATTCTACCATCAGTGTAGAAGAGTTCCTATTTCCCCACATCCTCGCCAGCATTTATTGTTGTTTGACTTCTTAATGATTGCCATTCTACTTGGGGTTCGATGGAATCTGTGTTATTTTGATTTCTCTTTCTAGGTTGAACTCTCTGGCATCCCCTCACCTTTGGATTTTATCTTCCCCATAAACAAAATTATTTTGTGTCAACATGGAGTTTAATTCAATTGACAAGCTGAGAACTCTGCTGGGGCCTACTGTCATTTGGGGAGTCTCAACGGGAACCTCCAGGGAGACAGTTCACCCTAAGGGAAGAGATTGCTTAGCATGATAAGACTGTTCAGACAGCAGGTCCCTAGTTGAGTTGGGGCAGGACAGTGGGGATTCTGAGCATGGCATGATGGCCACTCCCTGGATCCACCCCCAAACCAGGCCAGCCAAGGCTCAGTATCTTGAAGCTTGGCAGCAACCTGATGCTCAAGTACAGCACCGAGGCCCCTGCATTAAGCTGTGACAAAGGACAGACAGATCCTCTCACATTCTGTCCTTCAGCCTAGCGTCATGGATTACCAAACTTATTGGCTTAATGCCCCCTTTTTTAGAAAAAAAAAATTTACTCATAGCATCCCCTTGGCACTTCTGCCACCCCCACCCCGTTATTTTATTCAGTGCCTCACAACTGCACCTGAGGCTACCACTGCCCACCTGGATCTGTCCAGCATCCCTCTGGGCAGCAGTATCCCCAACTTTGAGGATCTATGGTAAACCGATGGACAACATCAGGGGAGTTCAGGACTTTGGAGCAGGCACCTGTGGGTCTGTGGGAGGGATGATGGTACCCAGGAAAATGAGGCGTAGTGTCTGGAGTCTGTTGTACCCAGCGCTGTGCTCTGTAGAGGAAGTGCCAAGCCCGGTGAGAAACTTCGGGCACAGTGACTTCATATTTACACAATAGCCCTGGATTGGTAAGAGAGACTGGCTATGCGATAGTCCAGTGACCTGGATACCGGAACTAAGCTCAAGGGAAAAGAAAAAAGAAAGAAAAGATGAAGACCGTCTTTGAAGAAACCGTATGTGTTTTCGGATCAGAAATCAGGGTGGGTCGCTCAAAGTCGTGGGCCTGCAGGGGTGGCCAAAGAGAGGCGCATCAAAGGGCATGCAGGAGCCCAAGGGCACAAAGCTTACCTGCAGGAAGTCGCCAATTATCGGGGATGTTGAAGCTAGAAAGTAGAGGCCAGGGAGCATCGGTGTCTCTCCCAGATGCGTCCCAGACCACAAGCCAGAAAGAGAGCAGCTCAAAAGGACCTTTGCCCTAGAGGCTCCCGGTATGGGAGGCAGGTTAGTCACATGTCAGGGGCGGTGGCTGTCACCTGGTCCTCAGGTGACTACACCTGGTGAGCAGCTCAGAGAGGGCACTGCTTCCCCAGGAACCAGGACTAAAGATGGAGAATCAGAAGGTGGATTAAGCTTCTTGCTGGACATGATGGACCACAGGTTCTCCATGAAAAAATGACACATTGTACCAATAATCGGGTGCCCCAATCCGGTAGTCTGCCGGGGCGGTGGTTTCTGCTCTATAAATGGTTATATCAGCTCAAGGTACAAGGATGCTCCTAGGAGCAGCAATATGAGGAGGAAGGAGCGGGATGTTAGATTACTGTTCAGCGAGTATTCACCCCTCTCTGTCTCCTTGACCCGATGACTTGCTCTGGCCGATAGGATACGAGAGGGAATGGTGCAAAAGGAAGTTGGAGGCTTCCTTGCGTTGCTGGGCTTGTCCTCTTCCACCCGACTTTGGCGTGAGTAGAACAGGCCTGTCAGTCAGGCTGCTAGTCCAAGGAGGACGAGGGGCCCGTGGAGCAGCTGTTCATCCAGCCCGATACAAGCCATGCCCAGCTGAGCCCAGGCTAGATCAGCCAAGCCCCCGTGGACTCACAGATGTGTGGGTGAGAAACAAATGCTCGGCCAAAGGAGAGCTTCACTTGCTTCAGACAGAAAATGCTTAGAACCCTTTCAAAACCCACAGCTGCTTCTAAGCACGGAGGGTCTCACACGGCTCCCCTAGGCTCCAGCGACAGCTCCGAACCTTCATCTCTCATTACTCCTGACTTAGACTTACAGTCAGTTTTCTGAGGCTACACTTGAAAACCACAGGCTGGGTAATTTATAAAGAATAGAGGTCATTTATAAAGAATGGCTCTGGAGGCTAGGAGGTCCACAGCATGGTATGCATCTGGTGAGGGCCTTCTTGCTGCATTAGGACATGCTAGTGGGCATCACAGGCAGAGACAGGACAAGCGTTCGAACATAGGTCACTCTTCTTATAAAGCCACTAATGCCACCCTGGGGGCCCCACCCTCTGACCCCATCCCAAAAGCCTCCACCTCCAAATACCATCAGCATATGAGTTTAGGGATGAAGTTTCCAACACATAAGATTTTGAGGACACATTCAAACCACAACAGCCCCCTTTTCCTTGGGTTTTGTGGTTAATAGACAGTGCTGCCTACCCAAGCATAGTCTTACGCACCTGTAATTCTAGTAGATGGGAGACTAAGAGAGGAGGATCACAGGTTCAAGGCCAGCCTCAGCAACTTAGTGAGGCCCTCAGCAACTTAGTGAGACCCCATTTTAAACAAATAAACAAAGAAATGGGCTTGGGGTATAGGTTAGTGGTAAAATGCCCCTGGGTTCAATGAAGGGAGGAAGGAAGGAAGGAAGGAAGGAAGGAAGGAAGGAAGGAAGGAAGGAAGGAAGGAAGGAAAGAGAAAGAGAGAGAGAGGGAAGGAAGGAAGGAAAGGGCTGCCACTGCCTAATTTTATACCTTCATTCCAACTTTTTCTAGCTTTGCAATTTTGAACCTCAATATTTCCATCTGTAAAGTGAAACTTATGATGACCTACCTCAAGGGGCTGTCAGATTTAAATGAGGTAATTATGCTTGTTAACATTTTTAAACATTACCTGGCATGTAAAAAACACAATTTCCACCAATTGTAGTGGATATTTTTTGTTTTGGTACTGGGAATTGAGCCCAGGGCATTCTACCTGCGAGCTATAGCCCCAGCTTTTTTAATTTAAATTTTTTTTTTTTAATTTTGAAACCGGCTCTTACTACATTGCTGAGGCTGGCCTTGAACGTGCGATCCTCCTGTCTCAGCCTCCCAAGTCCTAGGATTACAAGTGTGTTTCTGAATGCAGTTGACATAGTTATCGTGTGTGTGTGTGTGTGTGTGTGTGTGTGTGTATGTGTGTGTGTAAAGCATATTACTTAACAATGCCCATTCCTTTTGAATCTTACTCATGGTTTACTCAGAACCTAAATTGCCTTTGTGGGCCTAAATGCCTTTGTGCATATTTCCTTGATGGTGAGCTGATCTAGGTCATCACCCTCTTTCTGGACTGCAGGAAGGCACAGTTCAGAGACACCCACACACAGTAAGTCCCCAGTGGAAAGGCCCTAGCAGTTTCTGAGAAGCTGATGCGAAATATGGCCTTCCACGGAGGTTAAAATCCAGGCCCTGGGCGGCTGCCAAAGATGACAGAGAGGGAGGTCATGTTCTGAGGATCTTGTAAATCTGAATTCTCTTCTTACTGTGATGAGTCTGAACCCCGTAGGATAAATATCAAAAACCCGAGCCAGCCAGCAGGTATGTAAACATGCATGCTGGGAAGCTGGAGAATTGCACCAGTCTGGGCCAGAGGACAGTGCTTAGCTGCCCCACTCTGCCTGTGCCAGCCCCAGAGCTGCCCTCTGTCTACACTGAGAAGCCAAAAGTAGGGCTTGTGACAGCCAGCCCTGTGCACATCAGAGGGGTGCCATCAGTGTTGGCTGAACACGTGCATGCTCAGTGCAGTAGAGGGCCTGAGGGGAGGCCCAGACCTGCCTCTAAAAGATGTCACTTGGAGGCCAAGGATGGAAAGCATTACTTAGGACGTGCTTAATACAAGAGTATCTTCTTACCCTCCAATACACAGTACTGAGGTTCCATATACCACTAGGTCCAGAAGGAGGTTCTGGAAGGAGGTGAGGATCACAGATCCCTGGGCACTGGGAGGGAGACTGAGGCACAGTGAAGTGTTGACCCACTGGGGGAAGCACCCTGACCTGGAGGTGTTGGGGTCCAATCGGAATTCGCATCTCTACAAAGAATGTACCCCTCTATTGTGTTCTGTTCTGTCTTTCAGATTAGAAAAGCAACACATGTGCATTGTGGGGAATTTAAACATAGACATATAGGAAAGTGAAAGGACATAAAAGACCACGTGGCTGTATTTCCTATGCTCAACACGATTCTGAGCATGAAGCGGGTCCTCAACGTTCCAAAAACCAAGGAAGAGGGAGTTGCTAATGTAATCGGTCAATGCTTGGAGGTAGACTGGTGTGTGTTTTACTGGTAGGTATAGATTCTGGTTCTTACAGGTAGGACTGACTCCACATTTCTCTTTGTCCTCAGTCCCAGTGATCTATCTTCTTTTAGTCTACTCTCTCTGATCATTCAGTTTGCTGATGAGTTGGATTAAGGGTCACGTTGAAGATTGATGAATCTGCCAGGTGTAGTGGCCCACACCTGTAATCCCAGTAGTTGGGTGGCTGAGACGGGAGTATTGTGGGTTCAAGGCCAGCCTTAGCAATTTAGTTAGACCCTCAGCAATTTAGCAAGACCCTGTTTAAAATAAAAAAAGTCTGGAATGTAGTTTAGAAGTAGAATAGCCCCAGTTTTGACCCCCCAGTATCCCCCAAAAGACTGATGGATCTATCATGTGTATATCTATCTATCTATCTATCTATCTATCTATCTATCTATCTATCTACTATCTATCTATTATCCATCTATCATCCTCTCTTTCCACATCTCTCTACCATGTTTGTTTCTCTCAGCTCTTCCTCCTTTCCTTTCTCCCCCCACAAAGCATTTATACTTCCGGAATTCTTAAGTACCTGTTCCCCCAAACATTTCTCTTAACCTCCAACATGCCTGAGAAATTGACTTTGTTTTATCAGTAAAAATGCATCTATTGACTATCTACTACCATCAAGGCTCTGGGAAAATTATTCTATGCAAATGAGAGATAAATAAAAGTAGTAGGCCCCCTCCCTCACCACCTATCAAAATGATCTGGGGGAAAAATGACATTTTCATGAACATGTACAGACTTTCTATCCTTATTGTTATTCCCTAAATAGAACAGAATGACCACTATTGCCAGAGCATTGCATTACACGAGGTATTGTAAGTCATCCAGGGATGATTTAAAGTCTACAGGAGGGTGTGTGCAGGTTACATGCAAATGCTGTGCATTTTATCAAAGGGACTTGAGCTTCCATGGATTCTGGTATCCTCAGGACATCCTAGAAGTAACCCCTGTGGCTACAGAGTGCTCACCTCATGGAGTTTACAACTGTGTGTTATGTAAAACGTTTGCTTTTTGCAGGCCAATTAAACTCCTGTTTTAAATGCACTTGGAAAACCTATAGACCAAAAAATGGTAGATTGCACCATTCTATATTCATGGACAGAACAGGGCACCCTGCCTGATCCTCATAAAAGCATAAAAATCTCATAGGGACTAGCAGAGGCTGGAAAAACTCTCCTTTCATAACTACAAGCAGATTTCTGCCTGGCAAGTGGTGGGGATTTAAATATCCTTTGGGGGCAAACTGTTCTTTTGTTCTGGAAAGAAAAAAAAATAGATACCTGAACAAGTTTATTAGCTACAGAGGTGCAAAGCAAGTGGGTGCCAATTGTTTTAGGGGAAGCTGTGAATTATGTTAACCTGAATGTAGATAGGAGGCCAGTCCTCCTCATCTTCTGGAGATTGTTTTGTTTGGGGTGAGTGGGTGGTTCTTTCTTTCTTTTCTATTATGAATATAGAGAACACTAAAGGCGTGGGAATCCCACTGCTTATCTTCAGAGACTATTGTGTACCAGTGACTAAGCATTGCTGAAGTGAGGGAGGGGAAGGTTGGTGGTTGCAAGAAGAATGGAAAAATCCAGCTGACCAGCAACCTGGTCCAGTTTGGGGGAGTCCAGTGTGGACTCTGCAGTGGAAGTCATAGAGATGATACAGTCAAAAACGCAGAGACAGCATGCACTGAAAATAATGAAATACAAATACGAGACTTAAGCCTCCTAGTGAGATAAGTTGAAGAATATCACTGAGGAATTTCACTGGGCAGGTCACGCACAGAAGAGATGAAGTCAAGAAATTGTAAGGGTCTGGAGAGGGATTTCTACAGCCCCGTGTGAATTAAGGACCGAGAGCAAACCCCTTGTCCTGGACAGATGGCAGACCCAATCACCCTGTGATTCAGGGTCCTTACGAGCTTGTGGTCTTTCACCAGCTCTAGCTGGATCCAATCATTTGTGGTGAAACACAGCAGTCAGGTTGGATCCTAAGACTGAATGTACAGATGGACCATGGTCAGACCGTATATAAAAACAGAGCTCAGACAGCCATGACCTGTGCAGGAAGCAAAACCACAACCTCTGTAGCAATCCCACACAAACAACCAACACTCCATTCTAGACTTCTAGCTCCCCTAATTTTTGCTCTTGCTCAATAGAATCAACAAAGAAAGGAAAATAAGCTCTCCTAACCACTGCACACGTGTAGTTAGCCTGCCCACAGCTTCCCTGTGCCGGCCACCTCCAATCAGGCCACACCTGTGCCATCCCTTTTATTCACTCTATAGTTTCCCTACACGCCCTTCCTAGTTGCAACTGAGAGCGGCGATCTCCCTTGCTGCGGCAATCTTTGATACCTAAGCCTTTACCTATGGAGAGTTCCTTTTGGTGGTCTTTGTGCATTTCCAAAATTCTCACTGTCAAATCATGGGGAGGGAGGACAGCAGAGGTGGCATTGCGGACAAGGATGGCTGGACCCCAGGAGTGTAGTGGGCTCTGAGACACCCCGGGGTAGGTTGGGGTCAGCTGTCCCTGGCTCTTGGAGGCAGGACGGCAGCCAGGGGAGGGACAGATTAGTGAAGGCTTTATAGGATGCACTTGGAATCTGGGATGCTGAGAGGAATCCCCTCTAGCCGCAGAAAGAAACCACACCCTACCTCATCGGTACCGCCTGGAATTTCTGCGACTTCTTGACCAACTTTGCTGGGCTGGTCTTGCTTTGCCATTGGGAAGGAAAACAAAGGCTTGTTCCCAGATGGGAGCAGATCAATAAATGGTCACACAGAGGTCAGGGTGGGAGGTACAGAGGATCAAAATGCTGGTGATGTAGGATAGAAGAAATAAGTAGGTAGAAAGGAAACCAGAGGGGGAAGTAAAATATAACTTTAATGTAAGAACCTGGTGCTAAAGTCCCTCAACCTTTACTCCCCAAACCAGCGCTCTTTACCAGGTCTGCCTCTCTCCCAAATTCCTGGGAAATCTGCAGATCCTAGAGTTAACTGAAAGAAATTATAATTGCCCTGTTATTAACAAGACAGATATGTTATCTTGAGCAACCTGTAATTTAGGAGGCTCTCCAACTTATCTATTGATCGGATAATGAAGACCTTGAAGACTTCCAATCAGCTTGAGGATCCTAAGGATGATCAGACAGCCGAGTAACCAGAAACTGCCTCAAGATACCAGGCTGAGGTCATCCTCACAAACCCCTCTTGCCCACCCCTCATGAAAGCTCCCTATAAGAGTCTGAAGCCCCCCCCCCAAAAAAGGGTGTGTCTGTCTTTCTCTCTCTCTCTCTCCCCCCCTCCACCACCCCCACCCCCCGCCCCACTCTTGAGACGGCCTACATTCAGGTTTTCCCAAATAAACCTGTCAATGGCTCAGATGGGTGCATGCAGAAATTCTTTTCCATCCTGTAAACCAAGGATGCCATCAATCACAAGTTGAGGATTCGAGCCTCCCCCATGACACTAGGAGGCATCAGGACGCCCCGTTCACCAGTGTCCAAGAACAGGGGTGAGCCCCAAGTTCTCTAGGACCGAGATGTCAGGCAAGAGGCTGGCTTTCCCCTTCAGTGGCAGGCAGCAAAGACGGCACAATCACCACAATGTTCCTCAGAAACATTTGGGGGAATAAGAAACTCAGGGGCATTCTACCTTTGAGCTACACCCCCAGCCCTATTTTTTATTCTTTATTTTGAAACCAGGTCTCACTAAGTTGCAGAGTACCTCACTAGATAGCTGAGGCTGGCCTCGAACCCGGATCCTCTGGTCTCAGCCTCCCAAATGCTGGGATTACAAGTGTGCGCCACCACGCCCGGCTGGGGAATAAGAAACTCTTAAAAAGGCTATAATTTTTTTCTGAGCATACCATATATAATAACAAGGGTGGGGGCAGCTATGTAAATAGCCAATGAGAAGAGATGGTTAAATCAAGTAAATTATAACCATCCAACAAATGACCATGGAGTCACTTAAAATAATGGAAATCTATCTGGGCCTGATGGCACATGCCTCTAATTCCAGTACTTGGGAGGCCAAGACAGGAGGACCACAGGTTTAAGGCCAGCCTCAGCAATTTAGCGAAATCCTCAGCAACCTAGTAAAGACTTTTTTTTTTTTTCAAAATAAAATAGGACTAGGGGGTGTAGTTCAGAGGTAGAATACCCCTGGGTTCAATCCCCAATAGGAAAAGGAGGGGCTAAGGGTGTATCTTAAAGGCAGAACGTCCCTGGGTTCAAACCCCAGTACACAAAATAAAACTAAAGAAGATCTATTTGAAAGGCACGGATGATTCTCAGAATATATAGAGTGGAGAAAAATGGGCCACAAAACTGTGCAATCCGATGCCATTTCACAATGAAAAATGACTAGGCATATGGAAAATAAAAGAGACCCTGAGGCTATTTACCAAAATATTAAGGGCTGTCGTCTCTGCAGAGGGGCCTGGGAGACTTTTCCTTTCTTCTGCTTGTTTATCGGTATTCTCTGAAGTTGCCATAATGAATAGAAATGATAGTTGGCACTAAAGAAGGCAAATGTTATTTTGAGTGCGGGTTTAATAACAGAGCAGCTCTGGCTCTTTGAGCGTGGGACTTGACCCTCCTTCCCGATGTTCCCGTGTACATGTCTCTGGGGTCCAGCTGTCTGGTCAAAATGCCGGGAAATAAACACACACTGCAGCTTTGGACGGTCTGTTCAGGAAGAAGCCGGGCAGGGCGCCAAGTTCTCCATCCAACCCTCCTCCGCCAGCAGCATCCCTGGAAGCACAGAGGCAAAGATTTGAGAAATAAGAGATTGGGGCTTCAGGGTAGAGAAAATTGAGCAAAGAGATGATTCAGGGGGTGAGGCTTTGCTGACATAAGCTGGGGATGCGGTGGGTTCTACCCCCCCCCCCAATAATCTCAGAACCATGTGTCAAATTCAAATACCGTTCTTCAGTATGACTTAATATGTTCTCCATCTTCTGTAGGAGGTGGGCACAATCCTCTTTAGACAATTTGATGAGAATGTGAAATTGAAATCAGATCAATATACATGAAGCCCTTCCCTTACTACTGACATTGGGTAGCAGTGACTGCTGGCTTTGGAGTAGGGCTCTAGTTTGGTGAATGGGCAGCCCAACCATCAACAACGGCCATCCTGGTAAGTTTCGGGAACGTGATAGACCCCTGTCTATGCTGATACAGACCCTGTGAGTGCCCTGCTTCTGGCCAGGGATGTCTCAAGCTCCTCTGTCCCTCCAGAGACCACAACGAGGCTCTCAGAGTGGCAAATCTAGCAGAAACCGAGGAGGGGCAGTGGGGGATGCCTGTCTTTCCTTCCATGGGTCAGGAAGTTCCTTGCTGTGTCCTTCCTGAGCTTCCAGTGGGCTGTCATTAGTGCTCAAAGAGGGCACCGCGATTTGGGCCATTCTTTGGGGGATACATTCTGCCTCAGGTGTGCGACCTCTCCATTCACATGGGCCCTCCTTTCCTAACACATGCCCCGAACATCGGATTTTTAACAAATCACTTCATTAGGCAGCTAACGGTCGCTCCAGGGCTTCTGGGCAAGAGGAAGACAGACGCAGCAAGTGGACAGGCAGTGCAGCGAGCCCTTCAACGCTTCAGAAACAGAAAATGCCCGCAGTGCTAACCATTAAGGGTCAGGACTGGTTACAAGCATTGGCTTTGGTTCTGAGACTCGAGTTCAAATCCCGTCCTCATCGCACACACATGATACATATACTTGAGTGGAGTCATTAACTTTTTCTTGCTTCAACTTCCCCAACCATCATGGGATGACAGCAAAACGTACGTCATAGCATTGTTTTGAGAATGGAATGCAATAATCCGTGCTAAGCTCTAACTATAGGCGGTAGCATGTATGCACTGCTGGCTGGTGCTAATATTTTAAGCAGTTCACTTATTTGAAATGATAGTTGTTGGAGAAAATGGCCTCGCAAAGAGATGGAGAATGCCAGCGTTGAAGCTCCACCTTCCTGAGACTAATAAGAAGAAAGAGAGATGACTGTCCCAATCCTGACTTGGCCACTTCTGTTGCCAAATTAGTTAATGACATTCAATCTTGGCTTCTCCTTTTGGGGCTCCAGCCAGAACCCCGTGCTCTATTTCCTTCTTCATTGCAAGTATAAGAACACACCTGTTTTCTCCCTTCTCTTATAAAAAGCCATTCCCTCCCTCTCTGTCTCCTCCAAAACCTATCTTCAAGGTAGATTCTGTCTCCCAGTCCTCCTTTCCTCTCTGCACCTACGAGTCAAGTCTGTGGTCCCCTTCACTGTAATTTCTTAGAAATACTACAGGAAAGCTGGCGTGATGGTGCACACCTGTAATCCCAGTACTTAGGAAGCTGAGACAGGAGGATTGCAGGTTCAAGGATAGCCTCAGCAACTTAGCAAGATCTTGTTTCAAAATAGCCCATTAACCCATCCATCTACTCATCCACCCACCTGTCTACGCACTCACATACTGATGGAACATTTCCTATGTGCCACGTGTTATCCAATATGGCTGTTGCCCCATGAAGCTCAAAGTATAGAGGAAAAGACAGAGAAATAAGTTGCTGAGCACCACAGAGCAGGTACACCCATCAGTTGCTAGAGTTTAATAGGTATGACCCCTGTGCCAGGCAGCTGACCTATATCACAGCATCACCCTGAGGATCCACTGATCCAGACACCTCAAATGCTGGCAGAACTCACAGACGGTGCTCATACGTGCATTCTGTTTAATATTGCAGTCTGCTGGGTGGTTCGGTCTGGGCCAAATCCATGTTTCTCCCAGGAAAGTTTTCATACTAGATGTTCTTCCTCCAGCAGCCTACCAAATTTCTTCACTTTATGTATTTGCTACATCCAGGAAGAGAAAGTAAACTTCCCTTTGGAAAGCGCTGGGTGGGTTTGCGGGATCCTCAAAGCTGCATGGAGGTCAGGCAGAGCCAGCAGAGCCATCAAGGACAGTAAAAGCCCCCGGAACCAATCAGTAGCTGAGGCAAGGTAAGGAGAAGCATCTTGGATTTTGAGTCCAAAATTGTATCAGGTAAAAGGTTTGACAAGAAGCTAGAAATGTAATGTGCAGGGCAGAGAGAAACACAATTGGCTTTGGCTTATATCTTCTTACGATTTTTATTTCTGGACTGACATAAACTTCCTTTCACCTTCACTGACATGAGAAGAACTACCCTCTGGTAATGAAGCTTCTCGTGTGCAGGACAATGTCCACCACGTCCCATAAATACATTTCCAGTTCTCGGTTCTGACATTTTAAAGCAGTGCAATTATTTATTGTACACGGTAATATATTTCTTTGTTCTCTGGTGCCTCCTAGACCCTAAAGCAGAAAAAAAAATGCTCTAATAAAATTTTGTATATTGCTTCCTTGATGCTGGGAGACTGTATTATTAAGGACTGAAGAATGATGGGGGGGTTGGGATGTTTTAATGCCTTTGCCTGATATTTCTTTTCTTGCAACACATATATGATTAGCAAATGTTTTCTGCTCACTGATTAACTTTGTTTACTTTTTAATTAGGTTTAGGATCCGCTGTCTTGTGGTTATAGAAATAATTGTTTGATTAATGTGTGGGAATTTACATTTTCATTATGCTTCCAAATAAGTTCTATCCCAATTAGCCATAACGCCCCATAATGTCGATCTGGGGCACCCGGATTGCAATTTTCACCCATTAAATAATAACTGTTACATTGATTGGTGATAATTGGGCATAGATAGTAAATACACATTACCAGAATCTAAATTATATCACAACGGGTTCTTTCAGTTGGCTTCCAAGGCAGTAAAGTTCTAGAGATGGGTACCCACGCATATTTACCAATGCCATGGATTGAATGGAACCCCGCATATTTACCAATGCCGTTTTTGACCCGTAAATGCCATAAAAGTTTCAAGGACAGATCTAGAAAGCAACCAATCTGCTGGAATTTGATAGCAGAGTTTGTGAACGAGTGTGTCCTTAAGTCCCTCCCCGGGTACCTCCCTTGCGGTGCCCTGTCCCTGCTTGTCACATTGATAAAACCCTCAACATCCACTCCCCAGCCCGCCCCTGCCACAGTACATGGGCTGATGCCACTGCTACTCATTTTGTTGGGCTTGCTGATGTCAGCGTCAGAGACCCACTTCTGATAGCGCAGGAAGAAAAGAAAAATCAGCACTGGATTTGCCGCAAAGAAATGTGTGTGCTACTCGAAGAAGATGTCCAGAGAGGTAGGGCGTCAAGCCATCTTTGTCTCTTTCTCTCTTGTTTCCTTTCTTCTTCTTCTTCTTCTTCTTCTTCTTCTTCTTCTTCTTCTTCCTCTTCCTCTTCCTCTTCCTCTTCTTCTTCCTCCTCCTCCTCCTTCTCTTCTTCTTCTTCTTCTTCTTCTTCTTCTTCTTCTTCTTC